>CAUYRH010165717.1:0-12637 GCA_963574655.1 Perodicticus potto | reverse complement strand
CAAATCAAAACTACCTTGAGATATCATCTAACGCCAGTAAGATTAGCCCACATGATGAAATCCCAAAACCAGAGATGTTGGCGTGGATGTGGAGAAAAGGGAACACTTCTACATTGCTGGTGGGAATGCAAACTAATACATCTGCTTTGCTATGTTTTTTCTTATAGGGACTGTTACATATTTAAATGTCAGTTCTAACTTTTACCTAGTAATGAAGAACAAGACTGTGCTCTTACTGTAAGGTGAAAGGGCCCAGTTGATCCCATTGTCAAATCACACAAAGCAGTGGTTCTCAACCTTCCTGATGCCTCCTAATGCCGCAACCCTTTAATACAGTTCCTCATGTCATGGTGACCCCCAACCATAAAATTATTTTCGTTGCCACTTCATAACTGTAATTTTGCTACTGTTATGAATTGTAATGTAAGTATCTGATATGCAGGATGTATTTAGGTGATCCCTGTGAAAGGGTCATTTTACCCCCAAAGGGGTCGCGATCCACAGGTTGAGAACCGCTGACATAGAGGGTTCTCTCAAATTATCTTATCAATTTAGTCTCCTTATAGTAAACATTCCAAAGCATTGTTCTTCTTTTTTAATTTAATGAAACATTTCAAAGATCATCTGCAATAGTAAATATGTGAGAGTTTAAGAAAGCTATGGGGAAAACAAAACAATAAAGAAGGACTTCTTATACCAAAGTTTAGTATGTCAAGTTACTGAAATCAGAAGAATAGTTAGATTAGTGGAACAGAATATAAAGTCTAGAATCAGACCCGTGTGTGCCTAGGAATATATTACATTTAAAAAGTAATACAATAAATAGTATTGGGGAAAGAAACTATCATTTGGAGAAATTAAAAGTGAATTAAATACTTAAAATGGAAAAAATTGAAAATAAAGTGCTACTACCAGAATGAACGAACATAGGTAAATTTAAATTTTTTAACTGGCAAATCTAAGCCTGAATTCCACCTCCCTAAAATGCTTTCTTTTTTGTCATTATTGTATGCATATTATTTAATGAAGAAATATGTGTTTATTATATTTTCTACTCCATTTTATTTAATGTTATAATCTTTCTTAGGTATATGTAGTATTTTTAGTTATCAGTTTAATAGTTATTTTAACCATTTTATCTTTTTTGCAGGCATATATTATTCATAGCTAACACTTTGTAAAACCTTTGGAGTTTTTTTCCTTCAATACAAGTATATAAAAATATGTTTGTGTGACAACGTTAGAAACTTGCTATGTATTTATTATTATCTATAAATTTTTGGTACATATATTTTGAAAACAAGGAGTCTTTTTTTTAATTTTTTTATTTTTACTTTTTATTGTTGGGGGATTCATAGAGGGTACAAGAAACAAGGTTACACTGATTGCATTTGTTAGGTAAAGACCCTCTTACAATCATGTTTTGCCCCGAAAAGGTGTGGCACACACCAAGACCCCACCCCCCTCGCTCCATCCCTCTCTCTGCTATTCCTTTCCCCACCCCTCCCTCATTCTTTCTCTCTGCTCTCCTCTTCCCTCACCCCACCGTGTCATTAATTGTCATTAATTGTCCCACAAGGAGTCTTTTAAAATCGCATTGTCTCATTGTCAAGTTTGAAACAAGGTCTGCTATAATTTTATTTGGAAATCAAATTGTAAAGAAATCATTTTTTCTGAATTAATTTCTAGGCTGTATTTTAAGTTTTCTACTTAGGTATCTATTTTGGACAACATACTATTACATATTGCCTGAGATCCTACTTATTTTAACTGATTGTGCCTTTTCCATATGCTGTTATCATTTTACTTTGTAACATTAAATATTTAGAATTACCCATTTCGTTTTTTATTATGCTATTACTTGTCTAATGTGTATTCTACTTACATTAATATTTTAATAAAGTTTGGAGGTAAATATGCTATTATTAGCATTTGTAAATGCATTAAGGTAATTCACCATTATAGTGTTATAATTATCAACTTATAATAATCAAACATATCATATTTTTGTTTCCTTTTAAGGAATGAAAACTAATCTTGTGCTTCCTCATTCTTCATCATCAGTTAAATGAGAAATTCCTTTCTTGTCATTGTTAGTTTTATTCTAATGTTTCAGGATACCTAATAATTAGTTGTATCTCTTATATTTCTAGAATATCCATAATTACTCAAGTTCTATCAGTAATTATATAAATTTCTAGTTATAGAATTTTTTATTCATCTCACCTTCTCCGTACTTATAGTAAATAATTGCTTCTACTTTGAAACTCTTTATCCCCATCTATGGAGTTCTCTTGAGTATTCTAGAGAGTTTTAATGGAAGCATATACTCAGGTGCCAAATATTTCAGGAATAAAAATATTTTACTCTACTTCTACATACACATGATACCTAGATTAAATAGAGTAAACTCAAACTACATACTTTTATTTTTTAATTCAACTTTTAAGATAATTCTAAATTCATGTGTAATTGTAAGAAACAATGTGAGAGATCCATTTACTATTTACCAATTTCTCTAATGTTAACATCTTACAACACCAAAGTATAATATCCCAACCAGGATGTTGACATAGATGTAGTCTAGTCTGTTGAGAAACAGAACATTTCCCACCACAGGAAAGGATCTCACACATTGCCCTGTTGAGGGTTAGTGTTTTTCACTCAACATAATTCTCTGGAGATTCATCCAAGATGCTGTACTTTGTATATATCAATGGTCTCTCATGCTGTCATGCCTCAAAGTTTTATAGTTGTCTGTTTTACCTGTAGGTCTTTGATTCATCCTTTCCATTTAATAATTTTCTAACTGAGTTTTATTTTTATTTTTTCCCTTATAAGATAGTTCTTTCAATTGCTATCTTATTCTTCAATATATTGAAAGCCATCTTCAGTTGTACCCCTCATTAATGATTCCATTTTTTGTAAATTCTTTATTAGCACTTCTGTAACAGGTTTGCACCTGTATCATTTATTTTGTTGCTATACATCCTGTTACTAGAATAGCACATAGTTGATGTTTTCTAAATGATTAAATAAATGAGTATTTTTCATGTCTCTCAGCTTATCTTATTTGTTGTTTTTGCTATATTTTGTATTCCTTAAGGTTTTACTAAATTCAATTTTCCCAGTATTGAATAGAATAAAATATTCCTATGATGGTCTGAGTTGTTTCAAAACCTTGGAGCTGGAACATATTCTTCTTAGCAAAGTATCTCAAGAATGGAAGAAAAAGTATCCAGTGTATTCAGCCCTACTATGAAGCTAATTTATAGCTTTCATATGAAGGCTATAACCCAATTATAGAATAAGAATATGGGGAAAGTGGCGAGAGAGGGGAGGAGAGTGGGGAGGTTGGGTGGAGGGAGTGTAATGGTGGGGCTACACCTATGGTGCATCTTAGACAGGTTCAGACAAAACTTACTAAATGCAGAATACAAATGTCTTCATACAATAACTAATAAAATGACATGATGGCTATGTCAGTTTGATGAAAATGTTTCAGATTGTATATGAAACAGCACATTGCACCCCTTGATTGCACTAATGTACTTAGCTATGATTCAATAATTAAAAAAAAAAAGAGAGATACACCCAGGAAAAAAAAATAAATGGTTTTAAACATAGAATGTATATACAAAGCATATATACATATATGATGCATTACTTTTTAATATATCACAATAATCTAAATTTTAAATAAATAAATATACCATTATATAAAACAAACAAACAAAAAAAACCTTGGTGATTCTAAAGCATTTCAAGATGGAGTGCAGTCGTATCCCAAAGGAAGATTAGGAGTTTCTCCAGGAAGGCATCATGAGACTGGCTTTATATATGGGGACTGAGAAAAATACATCAAGGAAAATGGAAGCCACGTTTCAATTGCAAATATGGAAAGGAGGAAATTTAGAATGATAGATTTTTTTTTTCTAATTCTATTCACTGAGAGGGACTAGGAGCAATGCATCGTAATAACAATGAGAATACCTGGTACTGTTAGAGCATCCGGGTGGCTCCAGGTAGCTGCAGAAAAAAGGAAAGCAAGCAAGAGTGAGTTAAATTTTAGCAAGGAAGGAAAAGTTTATTTTAGTGACCTGGATAACAGGCCAGGCCCTGTCCTAAAGACTACAGGCCCTGTACAAAGGGCAGCCTACATGACTATGAGGAATATCAGTGGCTTCTTGGAAGACTCCCAGGACCTTAATTAACTCATTGCCATAATAGCCCCATCAGCCTGACCAGACCAATCCAAAGTAGCCTCATCACACCCACCATCCACCCTGCTCTTATCTAGCAAGCTACCTAACAGTACTTAAGTACTGGTTTCAAATTGTCATTCTTTACTAAAGTGACTTACGTGCTCTTTGGGAAAATAGCTAATTCTAGGGCTGAGGCAGAGAAAATACAAGTTGAGCCTGGAGCTTTCTTGGGCCAAAAGTAAAGAAGTGCTCAAAGAATGGTAGGACACCTCAAAAAGACGCAGGAGCCAGCTTGAAGGGACTCCTCCTGGCCAATCTGAAACAATTTGAGCACCAAAACAATAATGATGATGAGTCATAGCCTAATGACAAGATAGGAACATATGAGTTCATACTAATCAAGGGAAGTTAGTAAGAGAAAGCTCTACTTCATAATGAGTAGATGGAATAATAGAAATAAAAAATCATCCATCATTTAGCAATTGCTGTGCCTATAGGGGAGAAACCTGGCTGACATCACTTTTAATCAGATAACCTTGAAGTGGTAAAACTGTGTGCACCTGTGCAGTTGCCATGCCGAGCCCTTCCGCTGTGGAGAGCAAGAATGGCTGACCCATTCGTGGCTGTCCCCGTGAATGCCAAGGTCATGCTTCTCCCAGTGTGCTCCCAGCCATTGGCTGAGTATGGCGGGGTACTGATGTCTGTCCCCTCACATGGCATTCTTCTAAATGATTACATTTAGAATATAGCATTACATAACGTTTCCTTTGGGACACTCCATCAGCCTGGCTGAAGTTTTCTCAGATCAATGCTGCAGTCGAACATCTTCCTTCCTTCTCTCTTTTTGCGGTCGTCTGATGAGTACCCTGTTCTAAAGGGTCTACCCGCACGCTCCTGCTTCTTCCCCATTATTTTTCACACATGTTCTCTCAATAAATCTCTTGTCCATCTTGGCATCTGCTTTTTGGAAGACCTGAACTGACACAACCAGATATGATGCAATGGGGGGGTCCTTGGTCTTTCTGCCAAGAATACATAATCTGAGTCTCTTCATGAGGAAACACTGGACCAACCCAAACTGTAGTCTAAAAAAGTGTCAAAATTTGGATGCCAAAAGACAGACAGAAACTTTTGCAGAGTAAAGAGGCCTAAAGAGACCTAACAGCTAAATGCAATGTGTGGTCCTGGATTGAATCTTTTGGTCATTAGGGTAGTATAATCGGAAAACCTGAACTGGTTCTTTGTGTTAAATGCTAATAATGTACTAGTGTTTATTTTCTGATTTTAATGGCAGAAGAGAAAATACTGAAGAAGTGAGAGATTTTGAACAGGTCATCATTCCTGAAACCAGGTTTAGAAAAACTAAATTTTCTGCACTATTCCTGCAATTTCCCTGTAAATTTGAAATTTTTATTTTCAAAACTTGGGCAGGTATGGAGAATGGATTGGTAGGTGCCAAGAAGAAAAGTCTGGAGACAAGTTAGAAAACTATTTTATGTATTCAAGTAAAAAAAATTGAGCCAGCAGTTTTGGCAAGAAAAGATTCCAAAGTACATTCAAGTGATAGAATTAATAGGACTCAATAACAAATTAGACATGTACAATAAGAAAAGGGAATTACTGAAGGTAAATTTTTGTTCCTGGCTTGAGCAACTTAGTGGATACTGGCCACTTGGTGTAATAAAGAAGACTGGGGCAATAATAAGTTTGAGAGAAAATTCAAGTGTTCCCTCTTATACACATAATTAATATAATTGAGAAGCCTATTAGACATCCAAATTGAGATATTAGTCAGCAGTTAATGGATCTAGATTTTAGAGTTGAAGTCAGGGACAGAGATGTCAATTTAGGGGTACGTAGGGTGTGGAGAGAAGGAAATACTTATGCACTATTTGTGGGACTGTAAGTAATACAGCTTTTTGGAAAAGAAATATGGAGAATTTTCAAAGAGCTAAAAGTAGACCTTCCATTTGATCCTGCAATCCCATTATTAGGCATCTACCTCGAAGAAAAAAGAAAATGTTTTACCATAAGGACATTTGCACTGGAATGTATATAGTAGCTCAATTTATATTTGCAAAGATGTGGAAACAACTCAAGTGTCCATCAGCCCATGAATGGATTAATAAACTGTGGTATATGTATACCATGGAATACTATTCAGTCATAAAAAAGATGGAGACTTTACATCTTTTGTATTTACCTAGATGAAGCTGAAGAACATTCTCCTTAGTAAAGTATCTCAAGAATGGAAAAATAAGCACCCCATGTACTCAATACTAATTTGAATATAGTAGATGAAAAACTTCAGGCCCACATGAGAGGAAAAACACAATTAAATTCAAGAGGTGGAGAAGGGGTGGGGAGGAAGGATCTCAGTAAGCTCCCACCTAACAGGTACAATATAGGGTATACGACGCATCTTCTGTGTGAAGGACTCACATGCAATTTGGAGTTTTCCTAACAAAAGCAAATAATGTAACTTAATCGTATGTGCCCTTATATTAATCTGAAATAAAATTTAAAAATCCCAAAGCCCAAATATTAAATAGAAAATTCCGGAAATAAATTTATACATTAAAAAAATGTGTATATAGAGCCACTGAAATGAAATCATCTGGAGAGAAAGAGCAGACATTAAAGAAACAGAGATTGTAGTTACATAGTGATTATCCTCCAAAGTTGGTGTGTCAGTAAGGAGAAGAGAAGCTAAGGAGAGCAATTATGATGGGATAAATTTAAATAATTACTCATCTATCCCAGACTTCTAAAATGGAATGTGTTGGTGCAACTCAACATAAAATAACACCTATTCAGTTCATTTTGCATTGAACTGAGGGACCCTGGGAACACCAACAGCAGCAAGCCCACCGCATGCAGAGACAGGGTGGGGACCTTCCTCAGGATCCTCAAGGCCTGCAAGCTTCAAAGACAGTCAAGATTAAAAAACCAGTTTTTCTTTAACTGATTTAACTCTTAACACATTCTGTTTACTGCATTTATGTCTTGCCTTTTTCTTAGAACTCTAAATAAATACGACTTAGGGCTGAGACAGTGTGCTGTTCCAGGGAGTATTGCTTTTGTACTCAAGGCCAGGACTTGGCTTTTTCCTAAATCACTGTCTCTAGTACCAAGCACTTTTAATCTTATGCGCTATGCTGTAGGAATGGAGGTAGCATGTTTAGCCAAGATGAAGGCGTGCTGAGTGCTGAGTGCTGAGTGCTGGGTTCCGCAGCACCTCTCTCAGAATTCTCTGATAGAATCTTCCCTCAGGCTGCTGGGCTGACTGGTGTCCCTGCCCCTCTGCATCCTCCTCCTTTATTATAGTGGCTGAAAACAGAGGCGCTCTAAATCTGGTTTTAAATTTGCACATGCAACAGACTCACTCCTCTAAAGAGCTTTGGGAAGTAGCCTTTTTCCCTTAGGGCTCATTAGAAGTTTCCTTGGCTTAACAAACAGGTAACTGTTGGCATTATTACGCATATGAAAGGGAGAGATTGAGCTCGGACTCAGTTATTATCACCATAATCATCAAAGGGAGTCAGTGAGAGTTTTCTGAAGCAGTAAGTTTTCTTTCACAAAACATTTGTATTTAGAATTTTTTAACTGATGTGTCCGAAAGATACAAACCATAGGCAGATTGCTTTTATATATTTTATATGCTTGCTTACATAAATAAAAATAGCTGGAGATAAGGTTATCTGGTAGGTCTGCTTGGGTACCCCAATAACTAATAGTAAAAAAGCAAAAAGAAAACTAGGAGGAGTAGACCTGGGTAGTCTTGCCAACATTTTAGCTCTGTTTCTAGGAAGATGCACATTGGTAGTGATTCCAAGGAATCTGCCCAGCATTCTGTAGGGTTATGCACCTTATATAACCTGTACTCAAGATTGTTTAGAGAGAGCTCTTTAGACAGCTGACTTTGGAAAAGCCTGAAGAATCTTTCTTGATTTCTAGGTTTAACAGCAACATTTTTAATAGCTCTCCTCTGCCATTCACTTGACAGAGACTTTGCTAACCGGACTTCAGTCTTGCCTTTTCCTTGGCTTTGAGTTCCCTTTCTAATTTATGAGCAAGCGCAGCTGAATTCTTGTCTCGTAAGCCTCTTACCAGTGAAATCAGTAATAGTAGTGTATTGGGGTACTTGATGATATTCACCATTGCACAAAGCAAAACAAAGAGCCAGCTGGACAAACTCTGTCTTTCTTGTCCCTGTATGCACAACTGTGTGTGTCTCCTCTTTTTCCTGGTGTAGACCAGGGACCCTGATTAGGGCTCAGGTGTTGCAGATATATAGAAATATAACATTTCACAGAGTCTCAGAGATGCCTGCTAATGCACACACAGTTCTTTTATTTCAACACGCTGCCCTCTTAGCAGCATTTGTCTTGTTTTCTGTCTTGTCCATCACTGAATGCCAGCACCTAGCACTGTACATGAAACTGAGAGAGGATACACGAGGAGGGTGAGGTCTGGGAGAACAGGTCTTATCAAGGAGAGCAAAAGGATACCCTTGCAGGGTCCTCTCCATGGTGACTCAGCCCTTAGGAATTTGTAACCTTAACTTCCTGGAACTTGGAAGTTTCCAAGTTCTGTGAAATACTGTAGTTAGGTGGGGCTGGAATAGCATCTCCCGCTTGATTAAAACTGGCCAATGAGATGGTATAAAGACCAAACTAACTCCATCTTGTTCCTCAGCCTTCATTTTGCAGCAGCATGCATACCGAAAGTGTTAAGTAACTTACTCCCTCCCCCGCCCCTCATCCTTGTGTCTGCCCCAAGTGATAGCAGCTCCTTCCCAGACTAGCCAAGGAGGAGTAATACTCAGTCCCCTAGACCTCTATTAGCTCACCCCACACCCCCTCCCTTTTTCCTTTCTGTACCCTTAAAACCCCCTCCTTTTCCAGGCCGCGGGCTTCTCCATTTTCCTGCTGCGCCAGGTGTGAGAAACCCCCAGCCTGGGCTGATTTGTAAATAAACCTCTTGCTATTGCATCGGATTTAGCCTCTCGGTGATTTGTGGGGGGATCCTTTGAGCTGGACACAACAAAGAGTACCTGTGGGGTGGAACTTTTTTGACTGTCAATAAAAAGGGAAAGACCAAGCCAGTCGGGGAGCGCAGCCATTTGGAATTCTTCTATGCCGTAAGCTCCCAGCTGGTGAATAAAGCCCTTCCTCTTATAAACATGTTTGGGTGCTGTTTCTCTCCATTGGGCCTTGTCTTCCTGCAACATTTTCAGTTCCCTGACAGGAAGAGATCACTCTTGGAGAGAACATGCACCTGGTAGTTGCTGCCAATCCCCTGGACACCCACGTGGGGGCCCCTGATCAGCTTGGGCGATGTGAACCACTGAGCACACCCGGGAGGCAGTTTGGCCTCCCTGTGTGGACGCCTCGGCTGGGCTGAGAAAGGACCCCATCGGCGGGTCTTCAAGGAGTCAAACACCAGGAGGAACTGGCTTGCAGGAACAGGTACCTACACTTGCAGACGTCTAAGACAAAGTATGATCGATCTTGGGGTCCCACTACAGTTTTAGTGGAAGAAGGAGCCTGATCAACTCCTTGGGCACTAGATTGCTGACAGGTCTGTTGAGAGGTGTGTGAGAGTGTGTGGATGTGGTGTGACTGAGAGAACTCTGAGAGTGGAGTTGGACCTCCCTTCACAGGGCCTAGGGGAGTGTTGGTTTGCCTCCTATGGCTACATGGCAGCTGGAGTGGGAAATTGAGACTGCCCAGGTTAAGAAATGGGTTGGGTTTGTATGCATGTGAGTGCTTGGAGAATGACTGAGAGGGGTAACAATAGGTGGGGTTTGCTCCCCCCTATTATTCATGGGGTGAAACAAATATGTGAGTGTGCCCTTCTTCCCTGCTCCAACTTTGCCCCCTGGCTATTCTGAGAGAAACTGGAAGTCCTAGGTTTTCTGATTTCTGTCTTTGGTGGTGGCCACGTGGCCATGTGGGTCTTAGGGGAAAATGAAAAGACATTAGAAGCAATGTTGTAGTTTTGTTACTGGAATTTCTTCAGTGAGTCTTTGGTCTCAGGAATTTGAGAATTGAGCCCACAGGCCACAGATCAGTGATAAAATGGCATTTTGTTGGACTGAGGGGCATGCGAGTGGAGAGTGCCAGAGCTATTGGCAGAGGGGCCGTGCCTTGGAAAGGATTGCAGTTTGGGCTGTCTGGTGAGCTCTGGATAGCACTTCAAAATCTGGGGGAGAGAGTGTGAATCTTGTGCTGGGCGAGGTTGTACCCATATAAGCAACAGGTCTCCAAGGTGAACAGCCTCTGGAAGGGAAGAGGAAGCCCAGGTCAGAGGTTTCCTTTGTCTAGGGGTGAATAATTGACCATGAGAGATATTTTGGCCAGGACTTGGTAGACAGAAAAATACCTTTACAAACTGAATGGGTGTTCTAGCAAATGAATGAATGCAGCCCCTCACCTTGGACAAGGTTATTAGGTCTTTGCCATGGTTTTTGTCTAGGGAAGGGATTAGGGTGTGTGCTCTTTAGTCAGGGTGGAGCCTTCCAAAAGGTTTGGGACTGCTTTGTTCATGGCCTTGCTAGGGCTCAGAGGGTTTGTAGCTAGAGATGGGACTCTGATGTCTGAGCTCACCTGAGCCTGAAAAAGAGGGGGGTTCCCTATCCAGCCCTGAGTGGGAAAATACTGTATCAATGTTATATCTCATAAACTGTCTCTCATTTGTAAAATGTAATAATTTGATTGTTTAAATTGTTGGAGAAACTGAGTCATTGTCAAAGGATAAGATTCTTGCCTTTTAAACCTTCTAATTATCAGTTTGGCTGAGTGAATGGGTGACTTCATGGTAAACTGGGATCCTGTTGTGTGGGAAGTGAGTTTTTGAGAATAAGAGAAATTAGACAGAAAGGAGAATGGCATTGTGTAAAGAATCTTGTGTGATAAATTTTGTACTGAAACAGAATGGTGGTATAAGAAAGTGAAAAGCAGGGCAAAAGTTAAAGAAAGTTTAGAATGTTTGTAGACTGTGCAGGTCATAAAGGGAATTTGTGAAAGAATTTACATGTGATCCAGTTGACTATGTATTTCCTTTAAAATATTTCGGCATATAATCTTATTTGAACCCATGTTTAAGGCCTTTAATATTTGACAAACCTTCCAAAATCAAAACTCTAAATTTGGGGCTTGGCACCCGTAGTGCAGTAGTTGCAGTGCTGGCCACATGCACTGAGGCTGGCGGGTTTGAACTCGGCCCAGCCAACAGAAAAAAAACCCAAAAAGACATGACTCTAAATTTGGTCTTCTTGAAATATTAAGACCACTGAAAATCATAGGAAAACAAATTAAACTTATTTGACTTACTAAAAATATATAGGAAACATTGTCAAATATGAAATGATGATTAATTTTGTAGGGGTTATGATTATGTATATATGTATATATACATATATGTTCTAATATTATAATTGGTCTGTCCTCACCTGTAAAGCATTGGTCTGTCCTAATGTATGAGAAATTGGTCTGTCCTAATGTATAAGACATTGGTCTATCCTAACATATATTATTGGTAGTAATTTTAATTCATCTAAAAAGAAAGCGTTTTCTTAATGTAACTGGCTGAGTCCAAAGTTTAACCAAAAAAGAAAAAGAAATTTATTTATTTATTTATTTTTTTTGAGACAGAGCCTCAAGCTATCACCCTGGATAGGGTGCTGTGGCATCACAGCTCACAGCAACCTCCAATTCCTGGGCTCAAGCGAGTCTCCTGCCTCCACCTCCCAAGTAGCTGGGACTACAGGCGCCCGCCACAACGCCCAGCCATTTTTTTTTTTTTAATTTGGTTGCAGCCGTCATTGTTGTTTGGCGGCCCGGGCTGGATTCGAACCCGCCAGCTCAGGTGTACGTGGCTGGCGCCTTAGCCCGCTGAGCCACAGCGCCGAGCCAAGAAAAAGAAATATTAAGAGAGACTGACGAATTCTCTCGAAATCAAATTCCTGATGTCTTTGGAAATTGAATACCTTCAGACTAAAAGCAGATTTTTAGAACTTTCATTGAAAAGTTAACATGTCTATGAGTACTGCTAACCTAACTTCAAACAGAACAGAAATCAGTTATGTGGAACTGGGTAGTTTGCAATGGCTTTTTGTTTGAAATATTGTTGATTCTGTCTGTGTTCTGTTTTTCAGAAGTCAAGAAAATAATTTTCTGTCTTTTGAGCTCTTTGTAGCTTTTCAAGCAATGTATGTACTTATGAGCAGAATTTGAAATATGTATTTTTCTCTCTCCTCGATTTCTCCAAAATTTGAAAGCCATTTGTAAGTATTCTTAATTTCTGACAACACAGTTATTTGCATAAGTTCAATAAGAATCTGTTTTGTAATATAGGACATGATGAAGGTGCTGGTTCTTTTACTAAGGCTTTGGCTGGAATAGCATTTCCAGAGGTGTCCAGACTGC
>CAUYRH010165715.1:0-23483 GCA_963574655.1 Perodicticus potto | reverse complement strand
GAATACAAATGTCTTCATCCAATAACTAAGAAAATGCCATGAAGGCTATGTTAAACAGTTTGATGAAAACATTTCAGATTGTATATGAAACCAGCACATTGTACCCCTTGATTGCACTAATGTATGCAGCTATGATTTAATAATAATAAATAAAAACACTCTTGTCACTATCAACACTAACAAACCAGTGAAACTTGGTGTGAAAACATTCTGGCAAGTAAGCAATGATTCTAAGGTCATATTAAAAGGCAGTTTGGTTAGGCTAATTACCCTCTTTTTGCCCTTAGTTGTGTTATGGCCATTTTTCCCTCTCTTTATATAAAATTAAATATCTCTGACATGCACAAGGATCCAGGTATCTGAATACTCTTGCAGGGTGGTCCAGAGTACTCATAGGTCTCCATGAGGGAACATCACACCCAACCTAAAAAGCTGAATACTTGTAGGACACTGTAGTAAGTGATGATGAGAACTAAAATGAGGGACGGATGAAGAAAAATATTTTTCTTTAAATGTAAAAAAAATGGAAAGAGTACAGGCAGTCCCTGAGTTAAAACATGCAACTGAAATGCAACTCACACTTACCAGTAGAGGTTATTACAGGTAATAGATAAATGTACCTGTTCCAACTTATATAGAGATGCAACTTAAGAACACATCTACAGCACCTATCTTGTTTGTAACCCAGAGCCTGCCTGTATATGGCATTACAGTAAGTTCCACAAAAGTAAGGCCTATGGTTTGGGGAACTGTTGCCTGAATTTCTGTTGTTCTGGTCAAAATTGTGAGATTCCTTTAAAAAGTGTCTCAGTGCCATGGCAGATACCAAACAAACAGTATCTCTCTTTTCTTCGCCATATGTCACTTGAATTAAGTGAGCCAGACACCATCTCACAGTTAGATGGCAATGTCAGTATATAATTAACCATCATGAAAAATGGTAAAGTTAAAAGCCCTCTAGGGAGTTGGAGAAAGATGAGAATATTCGGGGCTAAACTGATTGATTAGGAAAGGCTTTATGGAGAAGGAGAGGAAAAGTGACACGGTGAAAGATGTGAGTAGGCGACAGTGGAAGGAAGACCATTAAAGTTGGGGTGGAGAAAGAAACCAGGCTGGAGCTTGGTATGAGCACAGAGGCCAGAATGTGCAGACAGCATGTAGGTTTACAGAACAGTAATTATTCTGACTTGACTGCTTTTCACTGAGAAATAGAGGGCTGACTATTTTCAACCAATTGTATGTAATGATGAAGAAACAGGATCTGCTAACTTGATGTAGCCATGAAAGAAACATACAATTAAAACAAAATTAGTAAAACCATATTGAAAATATGGAACGTTGGCCTATGGTGGTTGACAAGTTTTTGCTTTTTTTTTTTTTTGCTTGGTTGGCAAGTATGGCTCGGTTGATACGGCTTTTAAAGAATTCCCTGTTCCCTTTCTTGGACATGACCCTCCCAGTCTTTGCAGATAGAAAACAGAAAACAATTACTCTCTAGTCTAGAAAACATGGGCAACCTCCAAATAATCAATATTTCATAGCCACAGTTCATTTATCTTCTGTTTGTTTCTAAATTTTGTAAGCAAGTATCTTACCACGTATTGGAAATCAGAAAGATAGGACCATCTTATTTTGGTAACAGCTGCGGTGGGAGAATGCCGAAATACTATGTAAAATAAAACCTTTAAGTGAGGGGGAAAGGAAGCTCACTATCTCAGCTCTCCCTCCCCTGTCTGAGCTCATATTCAATAGCATTAAGCTGTTAAGGACCGTACCAGCAATTGTATGTGTTCGCCAAAGAAAATGAAACGAGCTCACTAGTTATCCGTAAATATTTCTAACTGTTTTTGTTTCCATGTGTGAATTTTGAGTAAAGGTTTTATTCATGCAAAAGGCTCCTCACTCATTGTTCTATGATAATATTACTGAAGCATAATTAATGGTATTCAACTGTCTGTTCTACTTATAATGCAATCATAAGAAATAAGAAATCATCTGAGAGGAGATTTCTTTTCATATGGCTTTATAGAGTATCATTGTTGGAAGTTTAATGGAGAATATGAACTGCAAATAAAATGAGAAGTTTATACATTCACTCTCAATAGCCAATGGAGTCAGCTAATTCTGTTTCTGTTGTCACAACCCTGAGTCAAACCCCTTCTCAGATTCCTGAGTTGCTGTGGCCATTGGTTTTCTCCTTATCATCTGCACAGAACCAGCCCGTTAACCCTCAGGGATTGCCCATTACCCATCCTGATCTCTGAGTTTCACCAACATATGTTTTCAGAAAGGTCTGAGGTCCATTACCAGCATCTGTACCTCTTCCGTGGAGTCCATTCAAACTGTTTAGCAAATATCTCCCCAGTGTTTTTCCAAAAGGCAAAATCCAGGCACCGATGTTTGGTGCACATGAGGCCAGGAAAGGGATTTGCGAGCCAGCTGGCATAGCTGCTCTGGATCCCATATTTCCCAAATCTCTATTCCTTCTCTCCCTCATTACTCTCTGTCTTTTCCTCCATTTTGTCCATAACATTTATCAACACTTGACAAACTATATCCTTTATTCATTTAGTTTGTTGCCTGTCTACTCTCTCTAGAAAGTGTCACAAGGACAAGGATTTCTGATGCTTTTTGTTCACTTCGGTATTGCCACTATGCTCCCCTAACTTGTTATTATGAAAATATTCAAACATAGAGAAAAGTTTAAAAAATAGAATAATGAACACATGTGTAACCTCTAAGATTTCACAGCTGTTTTATATCTTGAGAGAATAAAATGTTCTATGCTGTATGAATATTTGAATGGGTAAAATAAGAGAAAAAAACACTAAATAGCAATATGAACAATTTTATTTCTATACTATATAGTTGATATTGGATTGATACATTGTTACATCTTTGAGGAATCACAATAAAATCTAGACCGTAAAAATATGCATTTATAGACCTATCTAACAAGCGTCCAGCTCAACACTTTTTGTTACTACTTTTTTTCTTGTTTTCATTTCCTTTGAAGTCTCCTCCTTTGTCTTTCTCATTATTCTGCCCCAAGAATAAAATTTAGCAAAATAATTATTCACTAAAGAAATATCAATTTAAATGAATGCTGGTTACATGCAAAAGGCCAATTAATTATATGTTATAACAGAGAGTCTGTTGCCTTTGTGGTTAGTTTGGTGTTTCATGGAATATATTTCATGCATACCTAAATAAAACACATGTGTCCTTTGCAAATAACTTATCGTAGTCCTTGGAAATGAGTCACTACGACCTTTTTCTTCTTGTGATAGACCTGAATGAATTTACTTCTGCACGGCAAGATCTTAGTATATATAGCAAGTTAATATTAACTCACCAGTAAGTGACATTTTATTTATTTTATTTTTATTTTTTTATTGTTGGGGATTCATTGAGGGTACAAGAGACCAGGTTACGCTGATCGCATTTGTTAGGTAAAGTCCCTCGTAAGTGACATTTTAAACATTTTTTAAGAGGATAGATCCAAGGTTGCCAGATAAAATGTAGGATGATCAGTTAAATTTGAAATATATAATGAATAATTACATTAAATATGTTCTGAATATTACATCGACCATACTAATGCTAAAATAATTACTCCTCGTTTACCTGAAATTCATATTGGAACCATCCTATATATTTTTTTTGCTAAATCTCTCAACCCTGGCAGACTATGACTTGTAAAATGTACATATAGTCTGGATTTTTTTCGTCTTTTTATTTATGGATGTCTCATTAGTAACACAAAATATTTTGCAACTTTTAGCTGTCCTTCTGATACGTTGGAAACCAACTTGGCCTCATCACTGAAGGAAGATAGAAAAGTGAACTTTTTTTAAATTACTAAACCGTAGAAAGCATTTTTTACTAATTGGAATTTTTTTCCAAAATACAGAAGTAATACATACACAATTACAAAACAGAAAAACAGACCTATAGGAATATAAGGCATACATAAAAAACAAAGAAAGCCACAAAAATAGTACCTTATATTCAATTTATCGCCTTATAGAATCAGAACTCTGTTCTGGGAAAAACATTGGCCTGGGTCTTGGAAAATAGCTCTTCCTGTCCTGGTGTTATCCTTAGGAACTCTATGGCCTACACAAGTCTTCTAATGCTTTTTAGGGTTCCACGTTCTCATCTGTCAATTAAATGGCTTGAAGAATTGGTATGTGAGGTCATTGCTAGACCCGAGGTTAGAGGAGCCCATAATTTCAGCCTCAAGATCCTGAATAATTGTTATATATCTATGGTACTCATGAGCTCCATGCTTACTTAGTTAATTTTTGTTTCCTCTCCTTACTTTTTAAGCTCCACTATTTCTGTCTTCATTCTTTATTCAAATGGATTTAGTTTTCATCTTTATTGGGTATAATGATGTCATTCATTCAAAAACAGTAATTCAAAAAATTAAATCCAAAAGGAAATCTCTTGCCAATGTTCACATTACAATGCTTAATGTTCCCCTTAAATGAAATAAGCATTTTCTCCCTAAGGATGTTGAGGCTTATCCTAAAAGCTTAATAATAGAATACAATGGTATTTTTCTTGGGAAGAACAATTTTGGTGGTCCAATTGTAGAAGAATCTTTCAAAAAGAATCACAGAGGGTGAAAAGAAATGTAAATAGATCATGATAATTTTAGGCATCAGAAATGTAAATAGATCATGATAATTTTAGGCATCAGGACAGTACTAGTACTGTATTCTAGTGTAATACAGACACACATGTTTTAGGTGTATGTGTAATTTTTCTCCATTTGTATTATAGGGTACTCTAAGTATAATTTGAATACTTTAGAGTTATTTAAGAAAAAATAACTAAAAAACTCTTTGGGCTAATCCATCCACCTCCCCCATTTTTATTTATTTTTTCTTTTCTCTCTCCCCTCCCCCTCCTTTTCTTGAGAAGAAACTCAGTCCTAGTGCAGGTAGGTGACTAGCACAGGGCAAGCAAGTTATAGAAGAAAAGGAAGCATGAGGTAGGCACTTTGGAGGCCTACTTGCTGTTATATCATAACCACTCTGGCCTAGACTAGCTCCAGCATTTCTGGTATCTATGGGGCTTGGAAGCAACCATATAGTTGTGGGGTAGAGGCGGGAGGGAACTTGTCTGAGATGTTTCTGAGAGGTAGGATGCAGTGGGAGACCTGTCCAGAAGTTACATTAGCATTTCAAATTCGCTATTTCTACTTAGGTTGTGGTACCTTGGTGAAAGAGGCCAGGTTGGTGGGGAGTTGCTGAAGGAAATGATGGAGGGGTTAAATCCTTCCCACATGGCTTCTTGGCTCTGGCACTGCCTGAGAGGTGGGAGGTATTATTTTTCCTAATTGTACAGACAATAACTCTTAAGAGTAAAAGGCATTTCATTGACTTGGCAAAGATTACAGAATAATAGGTAGGATTCAAACTTGGGTCTATCAAACCAGAATATCTTCATGCATGACTCATTATATAATACTACACTGATGGAATTAACATGACCTCGACAACTTGAAACCCTCCCTGAGATGATACATTGAGCTTCAGGACCATATGTGACTGCATTTGCTGCATGTAGATACATGTCCCTTGGAACATAGTCATTTAAATTAAATTTCTTTAAAAATCACTGGAAAATCTGTGGCTAAAGCTATGTCTCTATGTGCAAATTAATTGAGAGAAGAAAATAAAACATGATTAAAATGGAAAATAAAGCCTATTACATTAAATAAAGTAATGAGTTATTCATTTTAAAACGCCCAGATTGACCCAGTTCCATTGCTAGGTTTTAAAATAGTAAATGTTTTTCTCCTAAGAAAAGCTTTTCTACATAAATACATCCATTCTCCCTCCCTTTCAGGCTCCTCTCTTGCCTGATTACTTTTGTAAATTAGAAGTTTTCATAATCAGAGGAAGTCTCTAAAGCATGGAATAGGTTGGTAGGTGTTAAGGTTGATAAGTTTACTTATTTCATCCACATAATCAGTTCATCCCCTGGAATAAAACCAGAACTATAATTTTTAGGGAATCAAACAATTTTGATGTCATATATGACTACAGATAGTCGTAAAGCAACCAAACGAGAAAGGCCCACCAGTGCAGAATGTGTTAAATCCCTTGCTGACTGCCTGGGGTTCACAGTATCTTGCCAACTCTAAATTCTACTCTACATTCTAAATACTCGCCAACTCTAAATTCAACTTCTAATTTCAACTCTAAATTCAATTTCTAATTAGAATTAGAAAATTCTAATTCTTTGACTGGCTTTATCACACCAGATATGTATTTCTAGACCTCTATTTTGAATAATACATATTTTGGGTAGCTCCTTAGGATAATATAAAAAGGTTCTTAATTTTAAAGTGGTTCCAAAAATGTGATCCTGGGACCAGCAGCATCAGTAGTACTTGTGAACTTGTTAGATGTGCCAATTTTCAGGCCCCACCTTAGACTTGTTGAATCAGAAATCCAGAGGACAGAGCCAGCAACTTGCATTTAAACAAGTTCCCTGGCTGATTGGGAACCATCATTTTACACTTAACGATATTAAAGAACTATTTCAAAGAACAGAGTAATTCTCAGATTATTGGGCTGAGACCTTGACTGCATCCAGGAACCCTTAAACAGTAGAATGAGTCATCATTAATGATTTGGGGAGTTAACAAACAAGGCAGATCGTACTTCCATTTCTTGAGAGAACATTTTCTAATCCTGCATGTTTTGCCTCTGGGTTTCCATCTTCCCAGATCTATTTTCAGAATCAGTGTTCATTTCAGCATTTCAAATAAATTTATATTAGGCAATTATAGATGAGAAATCAATTGACACCAAGAAAATAAGAAAAAACATCCTTTTCGCTAAGCCTATCGGTACATGCGTGGAAATTTTTCCGGGAAACACAGGTGCACCCTCTCAAAAAGTAAGATGAAAAAGAATGTTTCCAGAAGGGTAAAGGAGTGAGTGGACTGAAATTGAAGCAGTAATTTGAAGTGTCATGATGGACATCGAAGGTCATGGTGTTTTATTTATTATTGCAATTACAAGAACAATAAAACTGCAACAGACAGCAGGGTCCACACAGTCTTGCCAGCCTTCCATATGATAAGGTTTCCCCTCATCAGCACTTCTGATTTCCAGGGGCTGGAGTCTAATGAGTAGCCTCAGCAAATACACAGATTAATATATTTGCCCAAGACAGAACAGTTTTCAAGCTGGCAGTTGTTGATAAAGACATGTTGTTGATGAAAGACCCTTCGTTGGTTTTGTCCTTTCCTGGAAGGTCTGTGAGCAGAGATGGTGAGATTCTATCACTTACACAGACGTCTTCTTCTTTGCACAAATGAAGAGATGGGGAGCAGAGGGAGGGGGCCTGCAATCATTTCTCAACTTCCAAAACAAAGGAAGGTAGATTGCATTGTTCTGAGGGTCTCAGTGATTGGACACCTTCAGAAGCATTCAAGAAAGAAGCAAGCTGCATGTTAAATGGCCTCCGTGTTGATTAAGAAGTAAGAAACAAAGCCAGGTCCTCTTGCGTTTATCACAGGTATTAATTGTGCTGCTATCTTTAGCTTGCAGAATAGGATGTTATAAAGGATCCAGCGACTGTTCTGGCATGTTGAAAATGCTCATTATTCATGTGGATTAAGAAACAAAAGTGAAGTCACCAAGCCCTGAGTTATGCCCATCAAAAGATTAGTTGATGGAAGGAAATCTTTTACTCACACTCCAACAACTTTTGAATATTAATTTTTAGTGCTGCTCTTGAGTATATTTCTGATGGTTCTGCACCTTTATGCAGCCCTTTCCATCCTAAAATACACCTCTGTTTTTTAGGATTTTTATAGAACTTATTAAAAAGAAGCTGGTAGAAGTGATCGTGTCGCCTCTGTTTATAATGCTTCAGTGGGTTGTTCTTCATGTGGCGAACGAAGGATGCAAAATCTTGCTGTTGCTCATCCCTACAACCTCCGCAACACTGTTTGCCCCTGGTTCTCTCAGTGCTGAGCCCACTGCCCTCCTCTGAGGTGCTCAAGGGCCCCAGCTCCTTTCCATTCATAGCTTCTCACATGCTACCTACTCACCAGGAAAAGTCTATCACTTTGGGAAATCCCACTCGTCCTTTTTATTACAGCTTTTACAACTCATATTCTGGAAAGCTTGACTCTGGCTCCCAAGCTAGATCGTGACCCTAGTCATATGCTTTCAAAGCATCTTACAGTTTTGCCTTAGAGTAATGATTTGATTACTGCTTGTCTTTCAACCTAGAGGCCTTTCTGTGTTCATCACTGAGTCCCTAGCACTTAGTAGAGGGCCTGCCTGGCTTCTCACAGGCCGTAATGGCCATCACAGTTGTTGAGTGGGGAATGATATGGTTGGATATTGTTTAGAAAAATAACCCTCGTAGTGAGTTTGGAGGTCAAATTGGAGAGTCTGAACGATTAATAATGGAGAGTTCTTATAGGGAACTCTTCCAGTAGTCCAGAAAGAAAAAACTATTTTTTTTAACTGCTTCAACTATCAATTTATTCATTTGCCAAAAATTTATTGAATTGCCTAGAATGTACATGTCAAATACTGTGGTGGGTGCTGAGGCAATAAAAGACTATTTGGGAAATGGAAAGGAAGGGATGAGTTCCAAAGGATTCTAGGTCCCACTAAGCAATTTTGGATATCAAAGAAGGAGGAATTTATGAGGAATATAAGATTTCTAGCTCAGTGACTAAGTAGAGGGTGATTCTATTAACCAAATTTTAGGACTTCAGGAAAAATAGCAAGTCAGAACAGAAGGTAGAGAGCTCAACTCAAACATGGAATTTGAGATGCTTGTCAGATTTCCAGATGCATCAGCTAATTCAGTCACAGTTTTTTGAAATAAAGCATCATTGTTCAGTGCAGAGATGCCAGTTGATTTCAAATGTTGGCCTGGAAAGACTGTTTAGAATAGGAAAATTTAGGTTTTCTTTAAACCCATGCTTTTTTCTTTGACCTTTCAAATGTGCATACTTTGAAAGACAATGAGTAAGAACAACTGACTTTTAAAAACAAAGACTTGCTGAAGAGATGCATTTCATAGATATGGTAACTTATATATAAAGAAAACAGAATATTTATAAATAGGAATATAAATAATACAGTATTCTCACTGAATGGTGATGGATTAAAATGATATTCGTTACTCTGCTTCTTTTTGACCTAATTGTAATGAAATATACTATATTCTAAGTTATACAGTTATAACTGCCGGGGCATACAGATGAGTATGTAATAATATCTTTATATTATATAAAACTTAAATTGCAAAAAAAAAAAATATACTTTTCTCACTTAAAGTACATAATAGAACACTTTATTTTTTCATCTTTTTTCTTTCTTCATACACAAATCTTGTATTTGTCCCTTTCAGGCGATGGTGAGGAATGTATGTAACCAACAAATATAGTGATAAATGTCTTTTGCAACAAGCTAAGGAATCTCGAGAGATCTAGAAGAGGCATAAAACTCTAACCAGACATATATTGTTTGAGCCAAATGTTTCCTCTAAAATGAGAGATTCAAATTAGTGACAAGAAGGAGCATGTGGGGCTTAAGCTGACTGTGGGAGGACACAGGTGTGCCTCAATACCACAAATGAACACGGAATTATCTGAGGACACCTTGCCTTGCCAACTCTTTAATATCACATGGAACTTGAGCCAAGCATGCAGCAATATTGAAACGCCCCAACTCCGCCATTGCTTTTCTGGTGTCTACTTTGGCATTTGCATTTGTTTTTTTTCAATAAGTTGTTATTTCAATCCTGAAGTAGAATTTAATAAACTAAGGTTTGACTAGAGATATTTTTTCACTGGCTTATTGGTTAAACTGGATTTTTTGTTCCGTTTTTCCCTGGTTGTCCAGTATATTTATAGCTCATATTTTAAAAAGAAGAAAATCTGACTTTACACATTCAGTCAATAAATATCTATGTAGAAGCTACTTGATGGCGAGCGCTGTCTAGACTTTAGGGAAGAGAGGGAAAGTGATGGCAGAGTTATAGCTGGAGGAGAATTCCACATTAGCATGTAGGGAAGAGTATATAAACATCTGGGAAGTCAGGGAACATGGGTGCTCCGATTATGGCAAATAGCTCAACATGGCTGGATGCATGAGCTGGAATATTTCTTGAGTGTGGGAAAATGGTATGATGGGCTCCATAAATTGGTCAGGACCCAACTGTGATTGGCCTTGAGTAGCAATCTAAAGAGTTCAGATTTCCAAAGGTCTTTGGTATATTTATCGTACAGAATGGGGGAATTTTCAGTAAAAGTGGGACTTGAGCAGATTAGAGAGGGACATGAGTCCCTAGCCCAGTGTGGAGGATGGTTTGGATGGGGAGGCCAGGAAGGAGAAGAGAAGGAAGGGTGGCTGCGGAGGGACTCAGTAGCCATTCAAATGAGAACAGATCCCCTGAACCAAGGGCAAGGCTCTGAATGTGGAAAGGAGGGAACCACATAAGACAAATGGCAAACTTGAATGCTGAGGAAGGGTGAGGAAGAACCCCGGTTACCTTGGTCCATGGGGTAATGTGTTAGCTAAGGCTTCCCTTACCACATGCTACAAACCAAGTGGCCCATCATAGAAATGTATTGTCTCACAGTTCTGGAGGTCAGAAATCCAAAATCAAGGTGTTATCAGGGCTCATTACTTCTGAAGTCTGGGAGAAATCTATTTTATCCTTTCTTCTGGCTTTTGGTGGTTTGCTGGTGAGTCTCGGCATTCCTTGGTTCAGAAGCATCAGACCAATCTTCTGCCTTCATACTCACTTGTTGTTTCCCCTCCATGCACATCTGTGTCCAGATTCCCCCTTTGTAGAGGGGTACTAATCACACTGGACTAGGGGACCACCCTACTCAGGCAGAACCTCATCTTAACAATTCCATCTACAATAACCCTATTTCCAAATAAGGTCGCATTCTGGGGTACTAGGGCTTAGGGCTTTAACGTATGCATTTTTAGGAACACAATTCAATCCATTAACAGAAGGCTGCTCATGGAGCTGGCAAATGCATGGGGATGAATCATGTTTTTGTGGGAAGAAATGATGAATTCACCATTGGCTACATTGAGTTTGAGGTATTAAGGGAATATTCAACTAGCAATTTTTTTCTGGAACTGAAATTACAAATCTGAAATGTAGAAACCAGTGTCTCTCAGAAAGAAAGGCTTTGGGCACACTGCCTATTATAATCTCTTTTATTTATCTTTTTTAATTTAAAAAGTAATTTGAATTATACTGACAGAGGAGCAGAAATTTAGATACTGATTGAAAATTTTAAAAAAATTAAATGGAAAGAGCCAAGTAGATGAATCTAGGAGACCCTTCCCGGATGAATTTTAGCAGCTCAGTATTCACGTGATGAGCTGTGACTAATGGGCAGGCAGCCCAAACTTGGTGGAAAAAGCTGGGGCTTTCAGTTTTCTTCAGAATATTTGGATTCTGTAAAAGGAGTGACACATCCACACGCCTTAAGCATCTTGATTGTTATTGAAGTTTTGCCTAACGCTTTCTATAAGAAAGCTAGAACATGTAGCCAATGCCTTAATATATTACTCTTTAATAGAGTTGCTGTTTCTAAGGAAAACATTTCGGAGGAAACATTTGTTTTTTTATATGCATGACTCTTTATTGCCCGGCATGGTAACTTATATATGGCAGATGCTAAATGAATCCAGTTGCTGGAAGGCTATTGTATAAATGTTTGGGATACAAGGTTTGAAAAGAATCTCTGTAACTTACAATTACATGTAGCATGGAGGATTGGGTGAAACACTCTCCCTTTCCCGCTGCGTGATGTGGGAATGTGTTATGTTGCTAAGAAGCACAGTTAATGCTAACAAATAAGTCTAACTTGGGTGTCAAGTCTATTTTTCTGGTGGCATGAGCATTGGAAAGCTCTGAACTTGTGGACTATATAATTCATGCTGGTGAGCGTCTTCTCTCTGCCTGTAAATGTTAGGCATCTTGAGGTTATACAATAAGTTCCTATTAAAGGCCGTCGAAAGTCAAGAATGTTGGAGTCAGACTGACCCTCTTCAAATCTCAGCCGCTCCCTGACTGTGTAACCTTGAACAAGTCCTATGATCTTTATTTAGCCTCAGGCTTTTTTTTTTATATATATATATAATGGGGAGGTTAAAACAGTACCTATTACCTGAGATTATTTTAAATGCAATGACTGGTAAGAGATTGAGGCACATAGAAAAGTTCACTAAACAGTAGATATCATTGTCAAAATTATCAACACAATTATACTAGAGATCTGATATATTATACGTCTTGAGCCTGTTAGAAAACCATTGTATAAAGTAAGACTGAGCAAGGTGAACATAATAGCCCTGAAGCACAGCTAATGTGGTTGTTCGTGTGGTCTGGGAAGGGCTCTGGAAGGAGCGAAGGCTTCAGTGGACCTTTAAAGATGGATTCTTAACAGAAGATTGAAAGGACAGAATAAAAATGTGTTGTCAGAACTCTACTATTTTGGGCACTTGACTGATTTTGACTTCTCTGAAGTCTGTTCCTCAACGCAATTTCTGTAGAAGCATTTGTTCTCACAATATTTACTATTGTAAGCTTCATCAAACAGCCAAGTGATTTCTTAAAAAATAGGGATCTTGACCTATGCTTTTCCCCTGGCTGGGAACTTAATCATTCTTTGGTGAATAATACCAACTCTATTTGTGAGCCCAGGATTTGTGACTGCAGTTCACGTGAAGGCCTTGCCCATTTTCTTTGCGACACAACTCTTTAAATTACAGCAGATGACATTTTCTTCCGAGTCCGTCATCCCACTGGCAGAGGGTGAGAATCTGGGAAGTGCTGAAGAGCTCTTTCCTACATTGGGCTTCTGGGTTACTGTCCCTGTTCTGCAGAAAATTATAGTAAACACAGACTTGCACAGATTTAGAACTTTTTGATCTCTAATGTTTTTGCCTGTTTCTCTAGCTTCCTGGAATGTTTGCAACTAAAATCCTTTGGAGTTTTCAAATGATGAGAAGTATGGCATAGGAGTTTAAATTTTGGTTTTGAGTTACTTAAATTCAGGTTCAAATTTATAAGCTGTACATATAGGTCAATTAGCATGTCATATAACGTTTCTAAGCATCAGCATCTGCACCTCTTCAAGGGGAATGGATAATCTTGCCCCACTTGTGAGGTTGTAGCAGATATTAAGGGCATAGCTGGATACTGAAAACAGGGTTTGCCATGTCCAGCCCCTCCATGAAGTTTAGTTACTATTATTTTAATGGGACGGCAGGAGGTAGTCAAGCCTTCAATTCAGTGTCACAGCCATAAGAAGCTTTTTCTTCTGCTACTGGGAATGCCTGCTTTGTTTTGTTGTTTGTTTTTTAACTTTTAAGTTATGGGAGTGGAAGAATGGACACTTTAAAAAATGATCTCCATCCAGGCAATGAGGTAAATCTCTCTCTTTTTTGATTGTTTAATTTTCTATTGCCAACATTTCAAGCAGTAGCTTAAAATAATAAGCACTTTCAAATTATTTGGCTAAACCCAGTGGGCACTTGTTTGGCATGTGCATGTATGAAGCTGCAATTCAGGCTGAGTCTCTCTGCTAGTCTCAGCTGTGCTGTTGTGTGTGTGTGTGTGTGTGTGTGTGTGTGTGTAGGGAGATCTTCTAGCTCCTGGCTCCTTTATGCTAGGCCTGGCTAAGCCAACTAGATCTGTTCCACCTGTCTTCACCCATCTCCTAGGACAAACCAGGCTGCCTGGACATGTTCTTCTCATGCAGAGCAGGTGCGATCACCCAAGTGTTTTGCTACGCTCTGCAGCCTATCTGCTGGCATCTCAGTGGCTGAAGCAAGTCTCATGGCTTAGTGCAGAGTCGAGGGGCGGGGGAGACCACTCTTCACACAACGGGAAGGAGCCACGAAGTCTTCACGGGGAAAGGTGTGGATGCAGAGTGGGGAAGAGGTGGGGACATCACATGACCTGCCCAGGTCTAGAGAAACCTATAGCCAAGGGGCCCAGTCACCTCACAGCATCTCCATTCTGGGGAATAGATTTTTGCCTTAACATTGATTCTTTCCCTGAGGTCATGCAGTTTGCTTTAGTACCTGACTATGCCGTCAATAATAATAACGGTAAGACAGAAAGGCTCAGTGAGTCTCATATAGCCACAGACTGAGATTAAAAAAACAAACAAAATGCACTCTTATTTCAAGAATATAGATTCTGGCTAGTAGTAAGAATTATTCTCAACTCCTTTTAATAGGTTCTTGCTGATTTAGCAGCTAGGGTGGGGAAGCTTGATTAGAATTTTTGGTGTGTGCTCTGAATTATGCCATGGAGACATGTGCAAGACTAATTTATTTGAAGCAACAGAGGAACCATCCGTGATTAGATTTCCTGGCATAGAGCTCACCTGTGAGCAGACTCAGGCTCGTATCCAAGAGCCTCTGTGTGAATTTGGTCACGACTATGCCAGTATAGTGCTGTAGGGTTTGACAAGCTCTGGGTGTTCGTATAAGCCCTTCTGGGACTTAACCGACTCCTGCGTGCACACCAGCCTTTCCAGGGCAACTCAGGACAGAGCTCTCTGTTTCATTTGGTTGTCACTGATACTTTTGTGTTTTAACTAATTATTGCTATGTAAAATAATAAATATATATGCGTGAAAAAGCCAACATGATGCTAGTTTTTAGAGAAAATATATCTTACTTTCCCCATTTCAAGCCCCTCTCTCATCCCCCAGGAAAATTCCTGACCCACTGAGCCATGGTGGGGTCATGAGCTGAGCTCGTGTGCCCTCATTTGCATGCTGGATTCTCCGGAGGGACTAGGAGTACTATAGGAGCTGATGGCGTTTGGCTGTCATTTGAAAATGTTTTCCTTCTAAATGTTTTCATGTGGAAGCTAATTTATACTCTGCTTTCAAGTAGGCTCAACCGCATTTCACCTCTCTGACATGTACCACACATGGCAGTGACCGAGATAGAAAAGTAGACAATTCAATCAAAGGATGTTTTCTCCATGGGGGAAATGAATATTATTTGTTCATCTTGTAATTCAGGATTCTGGGCAAATTATGATGTTTGGCAAAGGCACTGGCAAGACAGAAAGACAAATAAATTGCATGGTGTGAGAACAGCCTTCTTAATATTATGATTTCCTTAAAACAGTGGGTATTGGCTGCAAGCAAAAAATTAAGCTACAAATCACTAGTTTGCAACTCCTTGATCATCAGTTGTAATCCCAAGAACATATTTAATTTCTTATTTAGTCCTAATTTCTCTTTGTTCCTTAATGATATTTCTCTCCACTCAAAATAAGCCATCTGTTGGCAGCAGTCCACAGAAAACAGATACTGCACACTCAGTAATCTTGGAGTGATGCCGTTACATTGTGAGCATGAAAAACAGGCCTCTTTAGAATCAGAGGGTCACCTTTCAACTCCCTAATTGTTCTTTCTTTTTTTCATTTTGGCCCTTTGTAGCAGTGGAAATAAATCTTGTTTCATTGTATTTTCTGAAATGTTTGTGACCAGAGGACGATGTTTTATACTCAAGGGTCTGCAGGTTTACAGCTCTCTTTGGAGAGGCATGTTGCCATTTTTGGTTCCTCAATTTAATAAATCCCTGGATTTGCTTTTTTTTTTTTTTTTTTTTTTCAAGAAAAAAATACAACTGGCAGTCTAGAGCAGAAATAGAGGCTATGGCAGAAGATGGCCTTCCACTCAAAGGCTGTGAATGGAAGCAGGACAGGAAGCACCGTGAGGTGGGGAGTGGGCAGGATGCGATGTATTTACATTCACCCCATCCCCATGAAGTCTTTGGTTGTGGTTTTTTTTTTTTTTTTTTTTTTGCAGGTTTTGGTCAGGACTGGGTTTGAACCTGCCACCTCTGGTATATGGGGCCGGCACCCTACTCCTTTGAGCCACAGGTGTTGCCCCCATCCGGTCTTTGAACAGCCCCCTCCTCACACCGCTATCTCTTTCCTGTATTTGAACAAATTCACTAATAGAAAGAAGGGACTCGTTGATGATGGATCAACCTGATAACCGACATTCTCAAACTTGACGTGCCAGGCACTGTGCTAAATGTTTAGACATAGATTGGCTCCTTTATTCCTCTCATCGACCCCAGGAAATTTCCCATAACATAATTTGCATTGTAGACGTGAGAAAACGTTCTCAGAGGTCCATAGCTATGAAGCGTCAGAATCCAGGTGACAACCTGGGCAGTTTGATTTCATGCTATCTCTCTTCTTAAGCTAAAATTTGGAGTGAGTTGAAAATGAAGTTGTTTTGTCCTGCACACCTGCAGAAAACCTCCTTGGGACAAAAAGAAAAGAATTTGGGTTCACTTAAAAGAAAGTACTAGTATTAAGCTGCAAATCCGTAGTTTTGCAGTGATATTGAAATGGATGCACAAAGCCCATCCGTGCAAAGGTGAGTGAGGGGAACAGCGCTTTAGATCTTCCCTGTTGCTCACTCATGTTTTGAAACACGATTCCTTTTGCTGCCAGTTCTTCAGTGGTGTTACGCTGTGGCTTCAGATGACTCTTCTGTCTCCCAGAGCAATTAAAAGGTAATATCGCTACTTTACCGTGTGAAGCTTGACATCCGATTCCTGTATCAGTCAGCCTGAGGGCATATTTTTCATACTCACTTAGGCGCATGTCAAACACTGAATTGATCTCTTCTAGGATTCAAAAGGAATTCCCTTTGCTAAAGGAGATTCAGGTAAGTGAACAAAATTAATGTCCCTACGACTCCCCATCTCCTTTAATTAGCAAGGCAGAGAGCTAATAATTATCTCACTTGTCGGCCACGTTGAAATATAAGCAAAGAAAGATCCACTCCACCAGCCCCCCACTCAACCCCCAGAGGCTGATATCACGATCTCTGCCACCAAAGGTCTTCTAGAAGTTCATTACTGTGGCCTTCATGGTAGTTCACTTCTAGTTCCCTAAAACCAACGTCCCGGCTCCTTCCTCCCTCCATCATGGGTATTCTGACTCATAAATGTCAGTCTGTGGTGGAGGTTGCTTCATCTCACAAATTCCCACTGTCAAAATATTCTCAGCAGTACTAGACAGATGGAACCCATCCAGGGAGCAAAACAAACGCTACTGCAGCTTTTGGAGAGCTCCAAATGTGGCAGCACTTGCTGTTCTTATCTCGTAACATGCCGGGCGCCATCATTTTTTCCCCTAACAATCTGTCCATGATGACAAGTTCTATTCCATTTTCTTGATGAGAAAGCGTGTCTCTAAGCCGTATGTTGTAACTGGAAGGCTAGCCCAGGTGTTGCCTTTAGATTTTTAAATAAGTGGAATAGAACTTCTCATATTACATCCCATTATTTTAATACTTATCTCTTAGCCTGGTTCTGCAGCCTAGTAATTTCCTTGACTGAGAAAACTAAAGAACACGCGTCATGGGATTGCAAGTTTGTAGGAGAGAGTAAATCATTTCATTGTTCTTCTCTGCCAGATCTTTTTATTCCCATTTTCAGAGGATGATCTGTCTCCTGCCACGAGCTGACATGGTGCTACTGCGACTCTGGCAGAATTGAGCAGCTGGCCAAGACAGATGGGTTTCTGGGTTGATCTGGTGAAGTTTTGCCTGTGTGAACCTTCCTCTCTTCATCACACCAATGTAGTCTTCATTTCAGAACCCACCCTTTACCTTGGTTCACCCTACCTAGTAATTGTTTCTGAAGAAACTGTGGCTTTAGTATAAGCTCCCTCTAAAAGACATTTGCAACCCCAGTCACAGCTGGGGAGTCACGACATACGGTTCTTTGAATTAAGCCAAATAGGTGTCCTCTCCTGACCTTCTGTTATATCCACCTATTTACAGCCACCTATTAATTGTCCGTCCATCCATTCGTCACCTGTCCATCTTTTCTGGTTGTTTAATATTTCTCTTGGAGGTAGTCTCAAAACTTAGCTTTATCTTCTTATCTGATTAAGATGTCAGTCTAGCTTTTCATATTTTCTGAAGAAGTGACCTTCTTTTTTTCAAGTTCTAATCAAGTGCTTTGAACTCCACAATTGAAACAGTGATTTGAAAACATCATAAATTCTTTAACATGCCTCCCTTTGAGAGGAGGAGTCTGTGTTGCCTCTTCTTGAATCTGAGCTGACCCCAGTCATGTGCATTTTACCAGTAGAATTAAGCAGAAGTGATACTGTGAAACTTCCAAGCTGGGCCAATAAAAGCCAGGCCTTTATTCTTATGAGTTGTTTTCCCTGGGGGAAGCCGGTCACCATGTAAAACATCACACTACCCAGAGACCACTGTGCAAGACAGCAGATACATAGACACTTTGGCCAACAGTCCAGCTTGGCTCCCAGCCAGCATCAACTGTCAGTCACATGACCTCCCAGACCAGTCAAGCCCCAGGTGACTCCAGTCTCAGCTGACATCTCCTTTCATCCTCATGAGAAAACTCAGGCAAGAACTGCCCAGCCAAGCTCTTCAGGTAACAGCCACATCCTGAATCCATGACCCCTTTAATTGTAAGCTTGTACAATAGTGGTCCTAAGTGCTGAGTCTGGGTTTATTTGTTAGACGGGATTGACAACAGAAATAAAACCAGTATTGCCTAGTAAGTTACTGAGGATTTCAAACGAAAGGCTACCATTTTGTTTTTTAGAGATGAGCTAATTAGTTTCTTAGTTTTCACCTTTCTATTTTAAACTGTAGTTTGTTTTGTAAGCTTTGCTGCTAGGTAGAGGAAGAGGCAGAGAAGGAGCTAGAGAGTATGGCTACTTGTCAGTATCTTTTCCTCAAAGGCTCATCTATTTTATACAGATAGGAGGAAAGGGGAAAATATCTTAGTTGCCTGAGTTTGGAGGCAGATAGAAAAAGAATAGAAGATTTTTAGGTGGTCCACATCGATCTCTTTACTCCTGGGTTAGGTTGTCATGTTGCGTTGTACACCACCAGTACATCATCTCTTAAAGACTGGGTATTCCCTGAGGGCTTGGGTAACGTATAAGTCATTGTGGACTCAGGTTCTACTTGACCTTTAAGTCTCCCCTCCAGCGAGGATCCAGGAGCTTTAACACACTCTTAAGTTTTTCAGATCCTCCTAAGATGAGCCTACTTTTCTTGTGTCTGTACCAGTTCCAGTTATGTCACTTAATCCAAGCGTCTTCCCCTTGCATCTTGCTATACTCATGTCATTCATTTATCATATGTGAGATGGTCTTTTCACCATCAAGAAATCGGGGAATACGTGAACTCAAACCAGGATTTGTCTATGCACCTGCTGCCTATGCGCATATCAGTACTGTTTTATTTGTTTGTTTTTTGGGTCTTTTTTTTTTGCAGAACTGTATCAACATTAAGCATTAAGTTGGAGACATTGCTACTTCATTCATAAATGCAATGCCCTTCCCTGCACCCACATCCACCCCGGCAGGGAACAAGACTAGAAAGATATCTGTTCCTAACTACCAGTATAATAACTGATTTAGGTGACCCTCCCCAGAAGATTCAAAGACCTTCATTTCTGAAGAAAAAGAAAAATTTCTTATATAAGCACAGGAACATTATTAGACTAAAAAAACTTGGCATTAATACAATATTATAGCCAACATGCGGCCCATATTCAGGTTTCCCCAGTGGCCACAATGATGTTTCCTTATTTTGTTAATACAGTACCCAATGTATCATATTCACCTGTCAGATCTCATTACCATCCTATAATTTAGCACAGTTGCCCCATCTTTTGAAAAAGTGTTTGGCAAAGCTGACATTTTTAAAGAGTCAAGACTCCATTATTTTTAGCATGTTTCACAATTTAAAGTTCTCTCATTATTTCTTTGTGATTAAATTCAGGTCATAAATTTTTAGGAAGAATATTTATAGGTGATATTATTCCTCCCCAGTCCATCGTATCCGGAGGGACTTGTCATCCGTTAGTCCCATGATTTGTGATGTAAAGTTTGACTGCAGGACCAACGTGGTACCCTCCACATATTTTCATTGTATTCACTTTGTCATTCAATAGTTTTTTCATTTTTGTAATTTATAAGCCATCAAGAAGTGACACTTTCAGACTGCATAAAAATTCAGTTCCCAACAAGCTTTCATCATGTAGTCTTTGAATCTTCTGGGGAGGGTCACCTAGATCAGTTATTCTGCTGGTAGTTAGGAACAGACATCCGTCTAGTCCTGCTCCCTGCCGGGGTGGATGTGGGGGCAGGGAAGGGCTGGGGAACATGAGTCCAGGGAGGCGTGCAGAGGGTCAGCCACTCCATTTCCAGGCCTTTGGCTGGCCGGTCCTCCTGTTTCATTCCCCAAGCCTTGTCCCTTGGCTCAAGGGAGCTGGCCATTTTCACTTGAGAAGCCGCTCAGAGTTCCCTGACAACATCCGCTCGATTCTTACTAGTTGCATTCTCTGCAGGCTCTTGTATTTCAGTTTTTGTCTTTTAATCTGTTACTTCTCATTTCATTTGGAAAGAAAATTTACTTGTGTTTTGTCACCTCATTTCTCATTCTGTTTGTCCTTGTGAGCTTTTATTTATTGATCGTTATTACTGTTTTGCCATAGCTTTAATGGCCTTTCAGAAAGAAAGGAAAACTTCAATCTTGATGTTTTGTGTCTTTTGACATCTTTATTCTTGTTTCTTGGCCAATGCCCCCAATTCTATTTATATTGTGTCATTTCCTGTATAAGAATATTTCCTGTGTGACCATATTATTCTTACTTATGATAATTAGATAAGCATTTATTAATTTCCTATAAAGAGAAAACTCTCAATATTTTACATGAATGTACAATTTTTTAAGAACATCTACATTAGCAGACTACATCTATTTCCTTGTATTTTATGAAAAGGTATGCTTTATGAATTCATTAGACCCAGGGAAGGTTAGCTAGCTTTATGAAGTTAGGAATGTGTATTTTCCTTCTTCCCCATAATTTTCTAGAACTTTTCTTTTTCTTGGAAGACAGTTGAATAAATTATCACTCCTTTTCCAGAAGTATTAGGCCTTTTTTTTTTTTTTTTATTTTAACTTTTTTAATGTGGCTACTAGAAAAAAAATTTTTTTTAATTAAATCATAGCTGCGTACATTAGTGCACTCAAGGGGTACAATGTGCTGGTTTCATATACAATCTGAAATGTTTTCATCAAACTGTTTAACATAGCCTTCATGGCATTTTCTTAGTTATTGTATGAAGACATTTCTATTCTGCATTTGGTATTAGGCCTTTTGAGTAATCCTCGGATGGTTTTGTTGACAGTTTATAAGCTTGTGTGTAGCTTTCAGTATTTTATCAGTTTTCTAGGCTACTCTGAAATATTTGCAGTATTTTTTTCCTAACCATGGCTCTTTGACAGCACAAACTGCAGATGTGCTTGGAAATCTCTCATTATTCAGCAGTGCTCCAATCTGCTATTAAATTAAACACTAGAAACAGAAGCAGTAGGTGCTCCAGATTTTAGGTGCTTATTTTTTAATGTGTATCAGATTGTCCTGTAGCAGACGCTGGGGTGGTCTGCTCATTTTTCCTATTCAAGTTCATCTTCAGGAAGTTCCTGGATCACAGCTTCCCATCCCCAATACCTCCATCTCCTTGGCTTCTTTCCGGGGGATGTCCCCAGGACATAATATTTTCTCTCAGTCTGAATGAAGAATAGCTTAGAAGTGATAAGAATTGAAGCTTCCAAAGGTATCCTTTAACCAGTAAGAGACAAAATTCAGTGAATAAATAATCTGCTACCTCAGTCCCTCACTGGGACACTTTGACGAATCCTACAAGATTCCTCGGAAGAAAATCTGTGTGTGAGTTGCCTGTGTTTGTAACCCATTCATTACAACTCCACTTACTGGATTTATCCCTTTTCTATTTCATCCCCTACTACCTCCCATGTTCTTTCTGCAATCACATCCCAAATCAGGCTGCTGCACCCAACTCTTTGTCCCAGGGTGTGCTTTGGGGAGAACTCAGACTAAGACAGTTAGAAAGACTAAAAGAGTTCCAGAGTCAGGGCTCTATTGGGAGAAATTGCCTAAGAAAGTATCCTCTTTTGATCTAACCACATTATACTTCCTTTAAAAAGCAATTGGTAAATTTATGTTGTAAATAACTTGGTTAATTTATTCAACAAGTAAGTCTGGAACCACTGCTATGGACCAAGCTTTCTGCTAGCGGCCAAGAACAGAAGAATGAACAAAAGAAAAATAGGCCAACCCTCGCTATTAAATAACTTAGATGCAAGTAGTGGTGTGGACAGATAAACTGTCAGTTATAATACAGGTCGGGGAGTGCTATGGGAGAGGGAGTCCCATCGCTGTGGGAATACAGGGGCTCAGAAAGACTATCTTTGTTCACTCTGGTACTCAACCTTTAAAAAAAAGCTGGCACACAATGGTTATGTCAGAAGTATTTGCAGAGCAGAAGAGGTACGGTCAAGAAGGAACTGCAAAAAGGGTCAACAGGACCAGAAGAAAGTGGCTGAAGGACAGCAGTGTGGGCGGGTCAGGACTCGGAGGGCCTGGGATACTGTTTAGACTGAGGACTTTATCTTGAGGGTAAGAGGAGACAGGGAGAAGTTTGGGGCACTCGAAGGACAGAAGCAGCTTAGCGGTTTCACGTGCCCATCCTGCAAACACTGTGAAGAATGGATTGAAGCCAGAAAACAGGGATCATTTAGAAGACTGTGCTGTAACTCACACGAGAGCTAGTGGGGCCCAAATGCTTGATTGCAATGGGATGTGGAGATGCGGCTGATGGAAAAGAGATTTAGGAGCTAAAATGGGTAAGGCTGGTACTTGCTGAGTATGAGAAGTAGGGCAGAGAGAGAGAGTGTTACTAACACCACCAGTAACGGGCCTAAAGGAGGAAGGGTAAATTGAAGGGTGAAGGGGAAGAGAGAGGAATCGCTCCAGGATGGTCCTAGAAGAAGGAAGGATGTTTTGCCAAAGGTGTTCTGTATTACATTTCCCCGGACTCTTACAAGGATTCTTTATTAAAAAGACAAATCCAAAATATGGTACTGTCGTTAGGTAATTTATGTCCTCATAAATCCAAATGTACTTCAATCCAGATGAAAACTTGGCATAATATGTTAATTTTTCTATCAAATAAGTGTCATGCTTTTAATACTAGAACCTATAAAACACGGTAGTCCCAGCTGGCAAAAAATCAAACTACACAATATTAATTTTCTTTGAAACAAAGCATGATTACATTACTTATATGTTTATAATAGAAAATGGGTTCTTGGGCTCGGTGCCTGTGGCTCAACGGGCTAAGGCTCCAGCCACGTACACCTGAGCTGGCGGGTTCGAATCCAGCCTGGGCCCGTCAAACAACAATGACGGCTGCAACCAAAAAATGGCCGGGCATTGTGGCGGGCGCCTGTAGTCCCAGCTACTTGGGAGGCGGAGGCAGGAGACTCGCTTGAGCCCAGGAGTTGGAGGTTGCTGTGAGCTGTGATGCCACGGCACTCTATCCAG
>CAUYRH010165707.1:0-14541 GCA_963574655.1 Perodicticus potto | reverse complement strand
TCCAGTGGTCACCCTTGCATTCTGGACAGGGGCCAGGTGGCTTGCCCAGCCAGTGGTATTGCTGGGGGCAGTCTTCTCTGGAGTGGCCAGTCTGATGCCATTGGAAGCACTTGTTTTTCACTCCTCTGGTTTCCCTCTGCCGCTGAAGGTTGCTCGTTTGTCAGAGGTTTTCATATTTTTTTGATGGTGAGGTGACTATAGGTTTCCTAAGGGAGATGACAATAGTTTCTTTTCCTGCCCCAAGAACTAGCAGAGTGTAAATGCATTAATGTATCCACCTCAAAATACAGCAGAATCATGCCAAAAAATAATTTATTTGATTTTAAAATAAAATTTAACACTTTGGAGATGTTTCATTAAAAGACTTTTTTAACCAAAATATTCAATTTAGCAGTCTCAATGACATCTACAACAAAATGGACTATATCACTTCATATCTTCTTGAAAGCCAATCTACATGGCTGAAATAGTTTATAAGACATATTGAGCAAGGAATAGTCTCAGCCTTCTGTTCATGAGCAGAAGTGTTATCAACCAAACGGGCTCTTGGAAATACTTGAAGTTGCCTAATCTCATGTTTTTTCCTCTTAAGAGCTACTTTGTTCAAAGTTTAGTCAAAGCTGAAAGTAAGCACGATCTATTCACAGTAAATATATACTCTCCTGAATCATCTTAATTTATTTCAGCTAAATCTAACCATAAATCAAAAATTCTGAAAAGCAGAAGGTCTTGGAGAGGAAATACAACATTTATGTGGTTGGTGGGGGGAGAGGGCAATAGAATCTTCTAGGAAAAATGTATTATTGCCCTAAGTAAAAGGACAGCTAATGACAGAGTTTAATCCTCACACTGTTGACCCATAGAATTCAGACCTGGATTTTGAACATACAAGGTTATATACCTTTCTTCCTTTCCACTGATAGAGAGATATTTACTGTATTTTTTCATGTATAATTTGCACTTTTTGGCCTAAATTTTGAGGAGAAAATAAGGATAAATAGTATACATAGTATGACATGGGAGTGGGAGAGCCCAGTAGGCTTCCCAGAGCCATCATGTCCTTCTGCCTGGGCCCACTGGATGCAATGGGTTCCAGTCTGGGAAGATCTGGGATTTGGTGGGAGTGGTCTCTGCCAAGTGACACAAAAAACAGAAAAGGCAGTGACAGGGCTGATGAGGTGGACTGCAGCCATGCAGGGTGAAGGCTAAGGTCCAAGGTTTCACCACATGGAAGGGACCAGGAACCCTTGTAGGCCCCAGGGACCTGTATGGCTGTCTCTGGGACAAGAGGCCTCACAAATGCCCACCCCACTTGCCATATGTGTGTACACCTCAGCCATGGCCTCTGATGTGGTGGAGAGGGAAGAGCTCCCAGGAGAGAGGGAAGCAGCAGCCTTTGCAGAGAGGATGGCTATGGGAGGGCAGTGTGGTTTGCTCCTTTACCAGAGGAGCATTAGCCCTCCCAGATGTGTCTCTACTGTCTGGGAGCTGGCTGCTTTCCAAGGGGTATTTTCCTGAAAGTTTGGGTGAAAAGTGTGGGTACACTTATACATGCGAGTACATTATATACAGCAAAACACAATAAATGAGAATGTCTTATTGAGCCTTGGAAGGAAACTGATGGAAAACAATTATTTTCTCAGTACAACTTCATTTTCTATTTAAGTTTTATTTAAATATTCATTTCCAGATTAAAGCAATTGTTCACATATGTATTTGCTAGTTCGAGAACATAAACATAATATGTGGGAATGAAGATCACAATAAATGAAATAAATAATAATTGAACAACTGGATTCATCCATTTCTCACTAATATATGCTAAGCATATATTTTGCATTTTGTGGAGGACTCAGTGTTGCCATTTTATAATTTCTAATAAACCAGGTATAATAAAAGCAAAAAGTATTGCTAACATTAAATGCTTTAGATACTTGAGTTCATTCAAAGTCTAAGTCTGCTTTTTATGGGTTAAATGCTAGTAAAGTTCATTCCTTGAATTGTCCTCTTTTTTTGTTTTTCCACATCCAAGAAACAAAGACAGAGACAGAGACAGACAGAGACAGAGAAATATTATAGAATTAGAACTCAGATGTCATTCATTGGATAGGGATAGAAAGGAAAACTGACTTTCATTAACACCTAGCATGTTTCAAGTACCCAAGTATCATGTTAGGAACTTTCATATTTATGATCTTGGTCATTACTAAACATTAAATAACTGAGGTTTGTAAAATAAATTGATTTCTCAAATATTAGTGACTAAGTTGTAGAATCCTAGTTTCAAAACCAAATATGTTTGACTTCAAAACAGATTCTATTTTCTTAAATCCATACTATGAAATTTGGAAAATAGTTTTGTCATTAAAATATCTTGTGAAGAAATAAAGGAATAAAGTTTCCACAGAGAAATAGGCAACAATTTAAGATAACACAGTTTTAAATCCTGGATGTAAATTGGTAAGCAGATGTGTATCACTAAAAAGTCACATTTTTGTCATAATAATTTTCTGTCTGTTGGCAAAGACCTTGGTAAAGCTGTTTTTATATAACAGAAGCACAGCTGGCTAAAAAGGGAATAATAAATGTGGTCAGTCACCTAAGATTTTCAATTCATTTGATGCCAAAAATCTGCATGGGATGATTTTTCAAATAAAGCAACTCTAAGTAAACTGACCCATAATAATTTGGATTTTATCTTTAATGACTTTAATTTTTTGATCAACCTCTCTATTAATAGCCTATATTATTCAAGTAAAAGCTCAAATACATTATATTAAAATTGCTTTTAGACACTAGAAAGTCCCTTTGTATAGAGGTATGAAAAAGGAACATTTGAAATTAGCTTGAAATCTGGGTGTATTTGGGATTAGAAATGCCATTTATGGTCATGTGTTTTGACTCTCTAGGAACAATAAGCTGTGGGGGCCAGTACTAATAATCCATGAATCAACTTTATAAATGCCTATCAGTTAATAAGGAAGGTTCACATCCATTACCCTACATAATGGGCTATTTAACATGTTTCTAGAATGTAGAATAAAACCAAAGGGGATTATGTTTTACCTAGAAGGCAAGTTATTTAGAATTTTCTTGGGGACAAGGGATTGTCAGTCTCTCTCATGGTGGGGTGGTGCCTGTGGCTCAGTAAGTAGGGCGCCAGCCCCATACACCGAGGATGGCAGGTTTGAACCGGGCCATGGCCAAACTGCAACAAAAAAAATAGCCTGGTGTTGTGGCGGGTGCCTGTAGTCCCAGTTACTCAGGAGGCTGAGGCAAGAGAATCACCTAAGCCCAGGAGCTGGAGGTGGCTGTGAACTGTGATGCCATGGCACTCTCCCAAGGGCGACAAAGTAAAATTCGGTCTCTTAAAAAAAAAGAAAAAAAAGTTTCTCTCATGGTTATGTGTAAATGATTTATAACAAGAAACTCTACGAAACCCCCAACAAACCCTACAAAATACAACAGATAAATTGCAGTACTCAAATGCTGAACATTTTGGAAACAAGGAAGGACTAACATCCATCCCTACCTACTCTCAATTAAAAGTGTCATCAGTTCAAAGTTATGAATTTAGGTATTTTTAAAATAAATCTCATCATACTTAACAAAAAACATACCTCCAATGTGCCTAAACAGTAAAAAGTACAATGCATGTGCACAATTATTCAGTGCTATTATTTTTAAAAGTCCTAAATTTCCAACCAAAACAAATCAGTACAATGCCACGCATGTGGACATCATCAGGCTTAGCATCTTAAAATCAGCATGTTGTCTCCCAGACCATAAATTTGAAAGGAAAAGATTCAACATCCATCCACAAATCAGATTAACATTGGGATAGCATCTTTTGCAACAAAAAGACTTATTCAGAAGAAAATTGTGTTCTCAGGGATTAACAACAGAAAAAGAACTAGTTTGTGACTGCTGTATCAAACTCAAATTTAGGAAATATATAATTACAGGAGAATTTTAAGGTGGGTAGGTCATAGAGTTAGGCAAACAATGCTTATATTATGATAAAAATCAAGAGCATATGTGTGTGTGTGTATAATTTGTTTTTGAGATAGAGTCTCATTTTGTCTCCCTTAGTAGAATGCCATGGCATCATAGCTCACAGCAACCTTAAACTCCTAGGCTCAAGTGATCCTCTTGCCTGAGCCTCCTGAGTAGGTGGACTACAAGTGCCTGCCACAACGTCTGGCTATTATTAGAGAGGGGGATTTGCTCTTGCTCAGGCTGGTCTCCAACACCTGAGCTCAATCACTCAGCCCATCTCAGCCTTCCAGAGTGCTTAGATTACAGGCATGAGCTACTGCACCTGCCCTCAAGCATATACATTTTTAATAAATATTATTATTTTTTAGTTTGTAAGGCTCTAAATTGTTTACCAGAATATAGCATGAAGTCATGAGATATGTACGCATTATCTATGTGTATAAGGAGATATATTTGACATATGCACATCTATACATACGTAAGGATAGATAGACAGATAATTATACATTAAATCTCACAGAACTACATAACTCAATCCTCATACATTTTCTTTAACAGAATATATTTAAAAGATGATGGATATTTTATTTCTTATTTGCTCAACTTGAATTACTTTGTCTCTTGCAGAATTGTGTCTTCCTACACCTGGAGAATAAAATACTCAAAAATACTGCATTGACATATCCATTAGTGACCAACTTCCTCCCACCCTCAACAAAGGCAAGGGGTTGACCTTGTCAGTTCTAACCTAACACTGGGGTTTAGGTTTATTAGATAAAACCAGAACTTCCAAGTGATTCTTAAAAAGAAACTTTATAAAGAAAATTAATTAAACCCAGCTTCCAGCCTACAATATTCTCATGACTATAAATAAATTTATATTAAAATTGATATTCAAAACTAACTGTAAATGTTTAAAATCCTTCTATGGACAATGAAACTAGACCAGCATAGGGGAAGGTGAACTCAGCTTCTAATTTCCTCCTCTCTGCTCTATCAAGCCAGGAAGAGCAAATCAAACTGGTTGCAAAGAGGAGTGAAGGTCAAGGAAATGAGACTGCCAAAGAACATGTCAATATTTTAAAGACTTTTCTAGACTGGATGAATTATCTTTCAGATAAAACTGCTGAACTGAGTTGAGGGCCTCTGAGATAACGATGGCCACATGCAAAGGTATCCAAAGAAGGGTAACTCTGGAACTTTCAGATAACATTGCTGAGTTGCTTTTGGGAGCCTGTAAAGAATTCCTATCATAAGCAGAGATTTCCAAACAGGGAGACTGTATTACTCAACCTCTCACAGAGCAAAAACTAGAATATGGCACTTGCGGAGAATGTGCCCTTTTTTAGTTCCTGGGTACTCTGCTCACAATGAAAATGTGGACTGGATTTCTTTCCTTTCATTTTTTTTTGTTTATATTTTAAATTAACTTTTAATTAATATCATAACTGTATACATTTATGGGCTAAAATGTGATGATTTGATATACAATGTGGAATGGTTAAATCAAACTAATTAACATAGTCATCATCTCACTTATTTTTTGTTTCAAAATAACTAAGATTAAATTTTGAATGTCTGGACTGGATTTCACCCGAACTCCTTCTGTGGCCAGGAACCTTCACATAGACCATAACGTGTGTAGCCTACATTCAGCTGTTTTGGGTCTAAATATTGTATAAGAATAAATGCCTCTTTATTAAAAGATATAACAACAACCATTTAATGTCATTTGATAGTGGTGATAGATTCTGAGAAATGCATCATTGGTGACTTGCTCATTGTGTGAATGTCATAGAGACTAATTTACACAAACTGAAATGGTACAGCCTCCTGCACACCTAGGCTATAAGGTATAGCCATCGCTTCTAGCCTATAAACCTACATAGCATGTGACTGTACTGAATACAGTTGTAACACAGTGGGTAAGTATTTGTGTATCTAAACACATCTAAAGGAAGAAAAAGTACAGAGAAAATACAACATAAAATATTTCAAATGGCACACTTGCATGGGGCACTTAATGTGCGTGGAGCTTACAGGACTGGAGGTTGCTCTGGAGGAGTCAGGGAGGGAGTGATGAATTAATGTGAAGGCCTAGGATATTACTGTGTTGGACTCTAAACTTTACAAACACTGCACACTTAGGATACACTAAATTTATGAAATAAAAATTATTTCTTAAATAACAAATTAATCTTACCTTACTATGACTTTTTTACTTTATTGACTTTAATATTTTTAGACTTTTTGACTCTTTTGTAATACCATGTAACTTAGCTTAAAACACAAACACATTGTGTACAGCTATGCAAAAATATTTTCTGCATACTTTTATTCCATTTCAATTTTTAGAATATTCTCTATCATTTAATGTTTTGTAATTAAAAACTAAGACATAAAAACCCACAATAGTCTAGGATTACACAAGGCTGGGATCATTGATATCCTTGTCTTCCATTTCCACATCTTGTCCCACCAGAAGTTGGGACATGGGGTAATAGCACACATGGGGCTGTGATCTCCTATGATGACAATGCCTTCTTCTGGAATGCCTCCTCAAACATCTGCCTAAGGCTGTTTTATAATTAATTTTTTTTATATAAATAGAAAATGTATGCCCTAAAATAACAATAAATAGTATAGTACATACCTCAACCAGTAATAGAGTTGTAATATTGTCAAGCATTATGTATTATACATGATTATATATTCTATACTTTTATGAAAAAGACGGCACAGACTTGTCTACAAAGACATCATCAGTAATGCATGAGTCATGTGTTGCACTAGGATATTAAGACAGCTCTGATGTCACTAGGAGATAAGAATTTTTCAGCTCCATTATAATCTTTGGGAGCACTTTCATACACATAGTCTATCGTTGACCAAAATGTCATTATGGAGCACATGACTATATAGCTGTACAAGATGAACAACAGCTAGGCAAAATTATAAACTACATTATTTTAAAGTTGTTGGTGGAAACTTGGCAAAGATGTCCTCTAAGCGTCAGCATAGTTCCCAAAGGCACCTGAGCTTCTGTGTTTGTGGACTAGCCCAGTAGATCCAAAGAATGCTACAAAATATAGCATTTGGTGTTTAAAGATGTCAGGATTCTCTTTTAGGGTAGGATGGGGGGAAGAAAAGACTAAGTGTAAAATAAGGAAAAGGATCAAGAAAAGGAAGAAAAGGAGAAAGATGTGGGGGGAAAGAGTAAGAAAGAAAAATGAAAGAAAGAAGAATGGGAATAAGGAACAAAGAGAAAATGAGAAAAGAAGGAATAATAAAGAACACTCATGGCTCGGTGCCTGTAGTACAGTGGTTACGGCATCAGCCACATACACTGAGGGTGGCAGGTTCGAACCCAGCCCAAGCCAGCTAAACAACTGCAACAAAAAAATAGCTGGGTGTTGTGGCAAGTGCCTGTAGTCCCAGCTGCTTGGGAGTCTGCAGCAAGAGAATCTATTAAACCCAAGAGTTTGAGGTTGCTGTGAGCTGTGATGCCACAGCACTCTACCAAGGGTGACATAGTGAGACTCTGTCTCAAAAACAAACAAACAAACAAACAACAACAAAAAAAACCACTCAGGAAATCTACAAGATATGTAACAATCTTTCAGAGAGGCCAAGAATACATTTCCCAAATGTTCTTCACCGGAACATCATAAATGTTCTTAATGCCTTGTGATACATGTTATTTTCACCAAGTATGGCACAGCTCAAGAAATAACATAGTAATATTTCAAAGGATAAGTAGTCAGTTTCCCCCCTTTACCAATTTGGAGGGCACCGAAGTAAGGAAAAATACCACCTCTCTTTCCAGGGAGTAATTTTTAATATATAATCAGGGCATTGGAAGGAAAACTTGCTTTAGGCTAGCTATATCCATTGTTGACCTCAACTGAGTACTTTTCTACCAAGGCCAGGTACCCAGGACTCTTCAGCTGCAGGTGATGAGATCATAACAGTTTCAATCTGATTTCACTATATGAACTAGGGATTATTGATAAAGTAAAGACTTGCCCAAATGCAGAACAAGAACCTAACTGAACTTTAAGCAGGTCAAGAAACTCAGAGCTAGTCAAGAAATATTTTGAACTGTGAGTAGGAGGGTACAAAAAAAAGAACAAAGAAAAGAAAAAAGAAAAAGGAGTTGGGCAGTCAAGATACTTCTTACAGGAAGACTATTCCATCAAGAAATAATCCTTCATCTCCTGATTCCAAAGATCAGATACCAGAGGCTCTCATAATGCTTCTAGTGATAGCTCTGTGGTTTTATATCAAGGTTCTCTAACCTCCTCAGAGGATCACAGAACTGGTGTCTCAGCACTTTTAATCCATTACTCCCTATTAAGTGCATTAGCTACATGAGCTTAGAAGACACCCATGGAGGTCATCATTTGCCAAAGTGTTTCCACAAGACCTCATGTTACTGGATGCTAAAACATAGCCTGTGAACACAAAGGCTTGCTGTCAAAAACAGAAATGCTAGAGTTAAACAAAACTGAAGTTGTTTATTTACAATGTCTCCAAGCCTTTAAAATACCAATGTGGCCTGTGAATGTGTAAGAAAGAGGCCAAGAATGTAATATTTCCCAAATGCTCTTTACCAGGGTGTCTTAATCTAATTTTGCTAAGCATCACTACGACAAGCATTTTGCTGGACACATTTTGGGAACTATATAGACAAAAAACAGGTTGGGTAGGTGGTATGAGAAGTCCACTTTTCCAGCAATACTCATACATGGAACTTTTTGCGCAAATGCATTATGCTTTATGTAATTGTCCCTCGCTTGTTTGAGCGACAACAAAAACCTTCTGTATCTAAATCCACAGGGATCTGACATGTTTTATGCATATTTATTGTATTTTATATAAGAATGTTTAATGATTTTTTTCCATTGCAATCTTCATTCCATTATTCAAAAATAAAAATTAATCACATTCTAAGTAATTCCTTCATTTGTATGTGGTGGCAGTCTTTAAGTAAAATTTGTTAACAATGTTTCTCAAGAAAAGCTTTTCCCCGTACAAGACCTCCATATTTGGAGACTCAATGTGAATTAAGTGGAAAAGTAAATGCTAATGTTTCATTAATCCTTAAGTCTGGATTTCACCCCGACCTCTGCAGTGCTCTGTTCCCCCTGAAGTGATTGTTTACTTTTCAGTTCACCAAAAGCTCTGGTTAAATAAATGTTACACTAATGGGAACTGTTACTGCATTTCATATAATTGGGGGCCATTGCCAGCTCTTTTACGCTTAATTTGTGTGCTTGTAGGTATTAGATGCATTTTGTTAAGTTCACCTAAGGACATTACCTTTGGGAGACATAAATTCATAGTGCCTATAACGTGACATATTAGTACAGCTTCATCATCGATATTAATATCTCCATCCCCCTTCAAAAGTGAGATATTTTCTTGAAAGTAAAATAACAAAATGTATTGCATATGCCTGATACTGCAGAGGCCACTTAAATTGCCCATAATAAGCCCAAGAAAAGGATCATTGAAGTTAACTGACCTTGACAATTTCAGCTACACCTCCCTTTGATAAAACCATTTCCAAAGATTGTTATTTCAAATGCACATCTCCCTCCAGAAAACTACATTTTCTTTTCACCCCCACCCAGAACATGATGGACTATCATTTTGTTGGGTACTGGACCTCCTTGCCTGTGCCTCATACATTTTCATTTAACTGCAGTTCTCAGCTAATACCACCACTCTCTGAAATTTACCTCTGGGAAGACAAAAGGATGGTCTTTATGAACAGATGGTCTTTTCAAGGAAAAGTAGTTACATTTAAATACAGATAAATGTACTGTAAATAATGGGCTTAAAAGAATCCGGGTCTTTAAGGGGGAAAATATGAGAGCACAAGATACTATTCGTTAATTACATACAATTTTTTTCTCTTCCCTTTAAGACAAAACCAATTTCTAATGAAGCATAATGAATCGTAAAGAGACGCCAATGCTTATTCCAACAGATGTTTATTGATTAGTGTTGACTGAATACAAACATCTGAGTGGTATTTGCTACTGTCAGTAAGTGGCAGGAAGAGGCACCAGCAACCCCCCTTCCTCATTATTTTACCTTTGGAAGACAAGCTGACAAATGTATTTTGTCACAAGCAGCTGTGTTCTTATTTTTAAAGGGTTGGATTACAACTAAGAAAGCAAGAGGAGGGAACAGCCTTTTGGTGTCCAATGTGTTATCTGGCAAGGACAGATTGTTTTAGGGTGCAATGGAAAAGATTTTTAATGAAATTGCATTTCAAACGAGCAGCATATGCTTGATTTTCCCTTCTGCTACCCATCCTGTCATTTGTTAATTTTTGTTATTGTTGTTCTCTGGGACTTCTAAATTTTTATACAAGCTGTCTTGTCCGGCACTAACACAGCTTGGGGTGAATTACAGCTCGGATGAAAAAGCCTGCACCTCCCACTCTAGTCACTGTTTTTATTTTTTCTTCCCACAGTTTCTACATTCAACCAGTATTCACTGGTGAACCAGTCGACTGAACAATGAAGGGAAATAAATAAATAAATTCTCCATCTATGTGCGCCCCAGAAGTCCCAGAGCTTGAAAATGTGACTTCAGAATATTGTGACTTGTCAGCAGCTCAGCTGCACACAATCACAGGGTCAGAACTGGGATCAGAGGTCTCAAGAAACTCCGAAATTGGGAATTAGGAAGAAATTTTGTTCCCTTTAACAACATAATGGCACATATTAATTTAAGTGATTCTCTCAGAGTGATTCTGTGGCCCAGTTAAATAAAGTTGAAGGAAATGAATTTCAGTCTTTGGAATTTCAGTCCTATTTGAAAAGCAGTCGGCTTTACAAGATTAAAAAAGAAAAATTACAGGGAATAAGAAATCTTTGAGTAGCAGGTGCTTTGATAGATGTAAGAATATTTTTCTTAAAAATGTGAATACACATGGGAGAGAGCCACCACTATTGTTACCTTTGCTTGGAAGATCCTTTAATGAGGACTTTGTTGTATTTGGTGACTCAAGGCATGAATAGCTAAGTGTGAAGGTCCTGAATCAAGAGGTGATTTCAGTAAGACACTGTGAATGGAATCTCAGATTGGGTGGGTTTATAAACTATATTTGGGGCTAACAACCAGTTGAAGAATCTGGAGAGACTTGCCTCTATTTTTAGGTTTCCCTATGGAACTAAGGTGAGGCAGAGCTTTTTCAAGAGAGAAAGAGAATACCCAACATTTTTCAAGAGCACAGGTGTCAATCAGTGAGAGAATAGGGTCTTGGGCTCCTAGACAGAGTCCCTGGTCAGCTCTGAGCCCAGAAAACTTAGATCCATGCCCAGGTTATCCATTGTCTAGTTGTATGACTTTGGGAAAACCCAAACTACATTAAGGCTCAGTTTTCTCATTTGTAATGTGAGCATGATTATTTCCATTTCAAGAGTCACTGTGCAGGTGAAATGAGTTATTACAGGGTACAGCATAAAACAAAAACACATTAATGGCAACCGAATACAATCAGAAACAGCACCAATGTCAATTCTTTATTCTACCTCATATCTCCTATCCAGTCAGTTCATAAGTGATAAGGGTTCAACATCTTCATGGTAGGCAGGCCCTGTGGAGACATGCCATGTTCAGTCACATGTCAGCCTTGAATGAATTCGAATGCCGTCTACCACTTGGTCACTGTTACAGAATTAATTGCACATGTGAGATGCCCTATCATGATGTAACCTGTGGACCATGTAGTAAGATGGCACTAGCATCCTAGTGAGGGTGGGTACTCAGAACCAACATGCTAGAGCCACACGTGCGCCTTGCTAAGTTCATTTATGACATACACATATAAAAAATATACTTTCAAGTTTTGGAAAGACTCGGTAGGATATTTAACAGGACTAACAAGCCCCAAATGGGATCTTGTGAAACCTAGGACCACTGAACCATGGGGCAATCAGAATGGTTTTGTTATTAACTCAAGTGTATGTCCCATGAAAAGTATGGCTCACCAATAGTCCCCAGGCTCCTGTCCTGACATACTTGGCTGGGAAGGTATCCCTTGCATCTATTGCAGTAAACTATGTCATAAGTTTTCTGCATCAGGATTATTATTTTCACCAATCCTCCAGCCTAAACCTTTGAGGGTTCCTGCTATTTACTGCTCTTGAGTCACAAGTCCCACAGCCAGTCAGCTCTTCTCTGCAGCTTTCATCCTTCCCCAAATTCTGAACCAACCAAACTCCCTGAGTGGTGGAATCCAAGTCCTATGAACACACAAAAACTTCTTGACAATAAATCAGCCCAGTGGCTGGTCCCATCCTTCTCGTACAAACTGCGTATACCACCCTTTATGTCTCTGAGTTCCTGCCTTTTCACTCTATCCATATCTCAGGGACATGTCCAGTCACTATTCTTTTGGATTGGTTTTCTTCTTTGTCCTCTCAAATTTCTCTGGGAGTCAGAAGGAAATCAGTATTTTCTGGCTCCTATCTAGTGCTTTCATCAAACAGAGTCATTTGCTGCTCTTCAGTCACAGCCGGCCTTGGGCTCTCTCAAATTCCATAGTTTTCTCCTGACTTCTCTCTCCCTCAATGTCATTCTCAACCTCAACTCCTCTACCAATGAAATCCGACCCAGCTAAATATCAACTCTTCCATGAATCCCAGTCAGATGAGCTGTACCTCTTTTCTTTAAATCTCAAATCCTCACTTCTGGCACTTTTATTTCCATAATGGTGACTATGAATATGTCGTCTCTTTTTGATAAACTCTTGACTGTCTTCCAAACTCATCTTCTCTCATGTACTCATATTCCTTCTAATCTGTTTTCCATTCTAACATTATTAAAACACAATTCTGATTTCTGACCTTCAGTCATTTCCCACTGTACTTAGGATAAAAACTTAGATTTCAAGTAAAACTTAGAAGGTTTTAGTTGGCTTTATTATCTATGATCTCATCTCCATTGATTTCTCTATTCTTATGCTCTCACCACACCAACTGCTTTCCCCCGCCACAAGGCCTTTGCACATGCCTTCAACCCTCCTTGAACTTCTTTCTCTCCCTTCACTTGGTTAAGATCTATTTATCCTTTACCTCTCAATTCAATCATGAGTTTCTTAAAGAAACTTAAAGACCGTTTGTGGTCTTCCCAATTAGGCCAATTCCTGTTGATGTAACATCTCCTAACACAAATATATCTTCTTTATAGCATATATCAGAGATGTGATTTTACATTTTTTATTAATTTACTGCTATCTCACTAAATGCTAACCTCTCTGATGATAGAAATCATGTTATTAATAGATTTGGTTCAACATTTCATCCTGATAGGTTATTATAATACATATATAACTGCTCAATTAACAATTGCTGATTGAAGTTTTGGAGACAAGGGGCAGGCTTCCTTTTCCTTTTTATTCCACTGATTTCTGGCACATAGGAGAAGCTCCATGACTTCCCTCTACCAACAAAAATATAGGTTTGATATTTAAAAAGCTTCCTGTTTCTTCTTGTGCTACTATTAAGCAGGACCCAGCAGGACCAGAGCAGCAATACTTCACAGGGACACTGTGAAGACTTCCAGCACACTATTTTGAAAAAACTAGTCTGTGTCATATATAAGGAAGAATATGGTCCTCTTAGTCCACAATGGTATTTTTCAACAACTGATATGCAGGGCCTCATAATTGCTATGGCCACAGTCATCCATATTTGCCATAAAGGCTGGCCAAAGGAACTGCTACAACCCTGAAGTGTCACCAGGGCCTATCTATTTAGCCAAGTTGTACTTCAACTCCTAAGTGATAGACGGTTTGCTACAAAGTGCCCAAGAGAAAAAAGAAGAATAAAAGAAAGTTTTATGCTCACTCCATGTAGGAAGTCTAGGAGCCTTATTTTTCAAAGGAAAAAAAAAAGTGAACTTTGTCTTTTAAACTTTACTTCTAAATGTGATGGGTTTCTACAATTAAACACTGACCTAATGGCTTCATCGTTAGGCACTTAGGCCATTCTGGTCTAGTTCTACTGACTTTTCCAGTGCCTATAAAACACTTTCACCTGGCTTGAGAAACAAACATAGACTTTATTTCCTGCCTCATTTACCTTGTTTTCTTGTGCTTGCTACTGCCACATTTTTTTTAAATACATGTATTTTATTATTCTTCATTACATTATTTCCACCCCCCACCTGTCCGTGATAAGACAGAATTGATTTACAGAAAAGAATACAGAAAACACCAAAGCTCCTGGTAATGGGAGAGATTTCAAGTAGAGAGAGAGAAGCTCTCTCTGTTCCTCTCTCGGTCTTTCCCCGTCTCCTCCTCTAGGCCTCTAGCCTCAGGGTATATATAGGTGTATGGGTTCCTTGGCCAGGAAACGAATGAATGCAGTCCCTTCCACAGGGGGAAGGTGAATGAGTGCATCAATGAATGGACACAGTTCATCCATGGAATTCAGGCCTAGGAAATTCACAAGAAACTGACCTAGGCATAGGAAATGGGGGTTCCACATTTAGTCCCAAGTGTAAAGTGAAGGAGACACC
>CAUYRH010165702.1:0-16302 GCA_963574655.1 Perodicticus potto | reverse complement strand
CCCTTGCTGGTCATCAAACTCTGGGATCCACGCTTCGGTGGAATTTTTTCCAATTAGGTTATGTGAGTTGCAACCTGCTGTCCTCCCTGTGGGAGGGGCTGGGCAGGGGGAAACAGTTTACAGCAGTTTCCATGGTTATGAGCTATATTTCAAACACAACAATCCACCAAATCGCTGTGCATCGCCAAGTGCCCATCCACTCCGACAATTCACACGGCGAAAGGTCCAGTACTCCCTCCCTCACACCTGCTGACTGGAGAGTGATGAACTACGGGACCATCACCGTCGCCATCTTCAGGACTCTCTCCACTTTTTTATTATTTTTTAATATTTTTTATTAAATCATAGCTGTGTACATTAATGCAATTATAGGGTACATTGTGCTTGTTTTATATACAATTTGAAATACTTTCGTGAAACTGGTTAACATAGCCTTCACCTCATTTTCTTAGCTATTGTTAAGACATTTATATTCTACACTTAGTAGATTTAACATGTAGCCTTGTGAAATGCACCATAGGTGTGGTCCCACCAATTACCTTCCCTCTGTCCATCCTCCCATCTCCCCTCCCCTCCTCCTCCTTTTTTCCCTTTCATCTTGGGCTGTAGTTGGGTTATAGCATTCATATGGAAGTGTAGGTATTTATAAATGGGTTTCATAGTAGGGTTGAGTACATTAGATACTTTTCTTCCATTCTTGAGACACTTTGCTAAGTAGAATATGTTCCAGCTCCGTCCATGTAAACATGAAAGAGGTAAAGTATGCATCTTTATTAAGGCTGCATAATATTCCATGGTGTACATATACCACAATTTATTAATCCATTAGTGGGTTGATGGGCTCTTGGGCTTCTTCCACAACTTAGCAATTATGATTTGGGCTGCAATAAACATTCTGGTGCAAATATCTTTGTTATAAAGTGATTTTTGGTCATCTGGATATATACCTACTAGAGGAATTGCAGGATCTAATGGCAGGTCTATTTTTAGATTCCTAAGTGATCTGCAAACTTCTTTCCAAAAGGAACGTATTAGTTTGCATTCCTAACAGCAGTGCAGAAGCATTCCCTTTTCTCCACATCCACACCAATGTCTATGGTTATGAAATTTTGTGATGTGGGATAATCTTATTGGAGTTACTGCTGCATTGGAGTACTCCAGAGCACTCAGTGTGCTCTGAGGCCACAATCCACAAAATAAATATATATAAAAGTAATAATACTAAGTAGAAAATCCTTGTAACTACCTATCTTCCACAAAATAATATAGTACCACCCTTAATCTTTACTTAGTTATGCTAATTAATTGCCTTACCCATACAAGATACAATTAAATAAGGAATTTAGCAATGTACAATGGAAAGCTACTTCCATAAGAAATTGTTCATTTTTAGCTATAGGTTTGTAGAATCTTCTGATACTTTTGCAGTCTTTTTGGTGGAAGCAAAGGGAATAAATACACAAATCCAATGGGTTTAATAGAAGTGTGTTCAGTGTTAAAATACAACCTCAGGCAAATATACATCAAAGAGTCTTTTATTAATCACTGAAAAGAAGAAAATGTCATGATAAAGATTTTATATCTCTAAATAATGTTTTCAGGAAAAAACTAAACCCTAATGATTAAAATTATTAATACTAAGGAATAAAATCAATATCCATATGTCAGCACTCAATTTTACCTATGAAAAAATCATCTATGAATTTACTGTTCTGAATTCCAATGTAAATTAGAATAGTTTGATTCTGACTTACTTATAGTGAGAATTTAAAACTTTAGGGGGATAAAATTCTATGTTGATATTTAGTATGCTAGAAAATTTATCACTCAAATTTGAGGAGATGATAAAATTTTGGGCTGTTACTTTTTAAAAAATTGGAAATTTTTAATCTCTTGTGTCTTCTAATTTCCATGACTTGTGTGACATGAAACTTTAATTTCCAAACAAGGTAATAGCAAAATTTAATCAAATATTCTAAAAATTCTGTAAAGGTATTTAATAACAGAGACATCACTAATCTGTACTTCCAAACATAGTGTTTATCTTTATTTAGTAATAATTTATTTGGAGTAAGGAGGAGCTTGAAATGATTTTCCAACTATGTGTATGTATTTTAGCTGGTCCAGGCAGGGTTCAAACCCACTACCCTTGGTGTATGTAGCCAGCGCCCTACCCACTGAACTATGGGCACCACCCTCAAACTGTGTGTATGTAAAACAGGACAAAAATTCTGCTATTCTAAGGTAACTTGATAACTATTGCTCATTCCTCCAAATTTTCCAGTATAACTGAAATCTATTGTTATATTTTTATGAAATATCATATGTAAAATCAGCATGTTATTTATGTATACACATATATACTATATATTTATATACACACATAACATATATATATCTGTATCTATTCAGCTTATCAAAAGTAATAAATAATGGCTCGGCACCTGTAGCTCAATGGGCTAAGGTGCCTGCCACATACACCTGAGCTGGCAGGTTCGAATCCAGCCTGGGCCCACCAAACAACAATGACGGCTGCAACCAAAAAATGGCCGGGCATTGTGGCGGGCGCCTTTAGTCCCAGCTACTTAGGAGGCAAAGGCAGGAGACTCACTTGAGCCCAGGAATTTGAGGTTGCTGTGAGTTACAGCTTGAGGCTCTGTCTCAAAAAAATATATATATATATATAAATAAATAAATAAATAAAATCTGAAGTTCCACCACTTCCCTTCATCATTTGTACTACTAGTGCGGCCATCTTACCATTTATTCTGGAATTGATTGCTGTTCTGAGGCTTGCACTTTTTCTTCACTTACATTTCTTTATAATTTTACATACATAGATATATTAAATATTTAGAAAGGTCATAATCTTATATAGCTCTGGTTACTGATTTTTGTCATAAAGATCAACTTTAAGGTTTTTATATGGCTGAAAAACTTATGCTTCCTCTAGGCTTTTCCTTCGTTAATTTATTTTTTATCTCTCTTGGCCCTTATATTTCAAGCATATCTCTAATATGTGGTATATGAGCAGATTTTGTTTTAATATGGCCTTTCTGACATTATTTTCAATTGAAAATTTTAATTGATTTACCTTGATTATAGATATACTTAGATTTGATCTACCATCTTATTTTGTGTTCTTTTTGTTTGTTTTTTAGGTTCAGCCTTTATATATTCTACTGTCTTCCCTTTTTTGGATTGTTTATTGAATTATATGTCACTTTCTAGTTTTCCCTTTTTTGTTTATCTATTGTTAGTTTAGAAGTTGTATATTTTGTTTTTGTCTGTTGCAGCTACTATAATAAAATATAATAGATTGTGTAGCCTAAAGAGCAGACATTTATTTCTTACAGTTCCTTGGGGTAGGAAGTCCAAAATCAAGGCACTAGCAGATTTGGTGTTTGATAAAGGCCTATTTTCTAATTATAGATGTGACTTCTGCTATGTCCTCACATGGTGAGGTAGGCAAAACATCTCTCTAAGACCTAGTTTTTTATGAGGACACTAATCCTATTTATGAGAGTTCTGCCCTTATGACCTGAATCACTTCCCAAAGATCCCAACTCGTACCTAATATCACTACACTTGTGATAAGTCTAACATACGAATTTCAGGGGAACACAAATGACCATAGGAATCCTTGATTTCTATTCTTTTAGTGGTTACTCTAGAAATGTCAACAGTTGTATTTAACTTAGCATTAGAAATAGTTAATTTATATTTATTGAATAAGTACCTCAAAGTAAGATTTCAGACTCAAGGGATATGAGCATTTTTACAGATTTAAAAAAAATACACTGCTGAATTGTGATCCAAAGGAATCATATCAGCTTCGACTGCAACTGGCAATCCGGGAATCTACAAATGCACAAAGTTTTCATATTCTTGCAATTGTGTGTATTTTGATTATTTATTTATTTGTTTTTATGCAAATTAAGGTGTGAAAAGTTATTCTTTATTGTTGAAATTTTCAGATATTGCCTAACTAGTATTTTCATACATGAATTATATTTTTGCCAATTTAGTTATTTAATTACCAAGTTTTATGTGCCCATTATAAAATTAATCATCTATTTAAAGCTGGTATTTTTCAGTGTCTGTGTAACAGACTTGAGGTTGTGGGTTAATTTATCTTGAAAATTTTCTGCACCATCATGATGACACTTTTATTGTAGTCTACCACTTAAACAAATATTTGTTTATGTGCCTTTCTCTCCCTTAGACTGAGCAATATTATATTCAAATCTCCACTTGCATTGCTAACAGGATGTTCATGAGGATAATATAAATGCCAGATACAGAGGTCTCTTTATCCTAAACCACCAACACTATCATTAACCACTATAAATTATGACAAACTATTATTATATTTCAAAGAAGGCTTCTGCAAGGCACAAGAGAAAATGTATTTATTCACTCTGGCTTATTTTATTAGAAGCTGACTACTTCATTTTAACTGTTTTGTTCTATAACAAGTTACTGTCCATCCTTGGACAGCACAGCTTTGAATTCTGCATTCACAGAGTTTCTTCTGCCCCTGCCATCTCTGTGACAGCAAGACTGACTCCTCTTCCTCAGTCTACTCGACGTGAAAATGGGGTTAAAGCCCTTTGTGATGATCTACTTACAGTTAATAAATACACAAAAAATAAATACACAAATATATTTAGTCTTCCTTATGATTTTCTTAATATCATTTTCTTTTGTCCTGAACCTCCATTTTGTTCAAAGGTTCATGGCATTTTATTGAATGATTTAAATGAAGATAGAGGAAGATTATGACTCTCTAGCTCATATTTTTTCTGTAATTTATTGTTTTTAATATGTTTATTTCCATAAAATTCATTTATTTTTCCAAGGTGCTTCTACTAAATAGCAGCTGTTATACTAGGATTTAAGAATTAAAATTCAATTAAAGTATTATTTTTTATCCCTTTATATTTTTGTAGTTGACTCTAGAAACACTTATTTTCATTTAGCCAATTTACTTATGTATTAAGTTGGAACTATATAACAGTTCCATTGTACGTCTTCTTGACACGTGTGCTATTTATACTGTGAATTGTCACTTTTGCAGGAGTTTAATTTTATTTGTTTACTGGCTAACTGGTTGCGTTATGAAAATGATTACATAAATATTACAACTTGAGATGTTATTAAGGATGATAATAGTTTTTGTTATTTCAACATAAATACAGAATGAAAAGTTTATGTTCTAAGACAAGTCCATTTAGAAGTATAAAATAAAAAGAAAGTTGACATAGGAAAACCTCCTGAATACCTGGAAACAAATTTTTCAAGCTAATAATACTTTTGCTCTTATTTGTCAATACATTGTCTAATATAATATGCTGTCAATTACTGGTATGCCTTTTTCAAATGTAATGGAGAAATCTCTTTGACAAACAATCAAGTTTGCCAAGAAAAAAAGAAATTAATTATTCAATACAAACAACAGAGAAAAGACCAAAAGTCCAAAAGAATCATTCCAAGATGTATTCCTGGTGGGAAAAATGTTGTCAATGTCAAGTAATGCTGAGGATGCTGAAAAGTGGAACACACAGTTAACATTACAATAAAAAAGAAAACTTCTCTGGTGATAACTTTGGAGGTCATAGAATATTAAAATGTGATTATCATAAAATGTAAAAGCATGATTACTGTCATTTCTTTTACTTAAAATTAAATATAAAACTATTGATTTGCTGAAGAAAATGAATCAGCTCATTGTGTCTGTGTTTACAGGAATGAGAATTGCTTAACTGCTTTTTCTTCTGTTTATCATTATAAGTCTATAATACAAGAGAAGAGTTTTATTTTATTTATTAAATGACTATTTTGTGAGCCAACGAGTGGATTAGAAGAGGTGTAGAATTAACAAACTAGAAGAGTAAAGCTACATATGTAGCAAAGAAGAGTTTTGTGCATGTTTTTGAAATATTACAACCAGCTGGGTGCAATGGCTCCCACCTATAATTCCAGTGCTTTGGGAGACCAAGGTGAGAGGATCACTTGAGGCCAGGAGTTTGAGAGAAGCCTGAGCAAAAGTGAGACTCTCTCTAAAACGAATAGAAAAATTAGTTGGGTGTGCTGTCATGACCTGTACTACTCAGGAGGCTGAGGCAAGAGGATCACTGGAGCCTAGGAGTTTGAGGTTACTGTGGTATGATGATGCTACTGCATTTTGGCCTGTGGGACAGAGCGAGACTCTGTCTTAAAAAAATAATAAAACAAAACCAGACCAGACATTATCAGACAAGTGAAAGGTGAGAGAGTCTGTTCTTTTTTTTTTTTTTTTTAAGTGATTTTCATGTCTGGATATCTTTCCATTGTTGAAAGTGAGGTATTGAAAAACTCTACTATTATTGTATTGCTGTCTGTTTCTCCCTTAACTTCTATTAACATTTGCCTTATATATTTAGATGCTCCAATGTTGGGCATATATATATATATACTTATAATTTTTATACCCTCCTGATTAAATGATATATTTATCATTACATAATGACTTTCTTTGTCTCTTAAAACAATTTTTGATGTAAAGTCTATTTGGTCTTATATAAGCATATCTAGTCCTGCTTTCTTTGGTTACCATTTGCATGGAAAAACTTTTCTATCCCTTCTCTTTCAGCCTATGTGTGTCCTCACAGCAAAAATGAATTTCTTGTAGGCACAATAAAGTTGAAACTTAACATAAAAAAATGAAACAAATTAAATCAGTCTGGGGTTTTTGTGTCTGTATGGCACACATCATAAACTACAAATAGTGTCTGTGGTGCATTACCATGCTACAGAACCGATCAGAGTAATATGATTTCATGGATTAACAAAAAACGACCCCAAACTCCCGATTTATTAACAAGAAGATAGCATTACTTAGAATCACAGAATAATAATCTGTAGGATGAATTCCTTTTCACCTGGTTTCATAGGGTCATTGCATATGTTGAGCTTGCATTTTGAGTGCGTGCCTGAAGCAAAGACCATCGTTTTCAACGGTAGTTAACATCAACCAATGAAGTACTGCAAACTTATTTTGTTTTTACTTTTAGTGGCAAGTTATATATTTTTATAGTGATATAATAAACTCCATAAAATAATTGGCTCAAAAAAGATTAGAGCTACATACATGATAATTCTCATATTGTTGTTATGAAGAATACTGGTATTAAGCAATAAATCTTGATTTAGGTTTGAAGGACATAATAAAAAATGTGAATACTTTTCCATCATGGACATTTTAGTGTTCACATTTTAAAGAATGCTGTTTCAGCAAGTAGGCAGACATTACAAAACTCTGCTTTTCCACACCAAATATGAGATTATCAGGGAAAAAGGTGCTTTTGAAATGAATTAGACTTAAAAAATGTTTGGCACTGTGAATGCTTACAAAGACTATTTTAAAAAACCATTTAATTAACTTGTTTCAATGGGCATCTTTTGAGCATCTTTATAGTGAGCATCTTTAACAAGCCAAAAAGGAAAACAGGTTTGGGATATGGAAAAGGCTTGATCAAGTCCGGAGAGTATTGTATGAGCCAGTGGCTATTTTTGTTATTGAAACATTTACTACCATTTTTCTCTTTAGCTGGTTTGAATATGACATTTTGGTCACTTGACACGGAAATCATCCTAAAACCAAAGTAGATTGTGGCAGTTAAGAGCCCTGATTCTGGAGTAAGCCTGAATAGGTTTAAATCTTGGCTCCATCTCTTGGTTACAGTATGGCCTTATACAAGTTTTTTGACATTTTTGTGTCTCATTTTTATCATCCATAAAAAATGAAGGCAATGATAATGCTTCATAGGGGCTTTGTGATGGGTTAAATGAGATGATACATGTAAATTATGTAAAATAACTTTGTATATCTGTCATACTTTAATAAAGAATATTAACATTGAGTAAGGACTAAATCAATGTTAATATTTATTCTTTCTTTATTATCATTTCCATATAAATTTCCAACTATTAAAAACCACACCTAAATCTACAAGGAAACCCACAAACACAAAAAGCTTTTTTAGAGCTGAATAATATAAAAGAATGGAATGAGAATACATTATAGTCCCAAACTGAAAGTTTAAAAATAATTTCCAAGTTTTGAATAATTCAAGTAATGTCCTTGTAATTCTCCTCAGAGCTAGATACACTACATCTATTTTCACCACCCAATGCTTATTTACGAAGGAAATTATTCACCTAATATGTGGTTTAAAGTGGAGAGGGTTGCCCAAAGAAGTAAATATTTCTTGTAGTATATAAAAAGAGTCTTCAATTTCTTTAGTCTCTTGGATGTGAAAGGGAGGACCATGTGTAGTCTTCCAAGAAAAATCTCTTCATAATTTTCATCACTGCAATTAATTAAAATATGCAGATATTGGGGCTGCCAAACAGTAGCTACCATTTAGGTAAATAAATATGAAATAGAATAAGTAGAATATAAGTGCATAAGATGTGAATCTGACATGATTAAATTTATGTATTATCTGATTAAATAGTTTGGTGAAAGATTCTGCTTAACATTTTTCTTATTTATAGCACTAAAATGATCATTTAAAATAATTAACATGGTCTAGGCGCCTGTGGCTCAACGGGCTAAGGCGCCAGCCACATACACTTGAGCTGGCAGGTTCGAATCCAGCCTGGGCCTGCCAAACAACAATGACGGCTGCAACCAAAAAATGGCCAGGCGTTGTGGCGGGCGCCTGTAGTCCTAACTACTTGGGAGGCTAGGCAGGAGAATCGCTTGAGCCCAGGAATTGGAGGTTGCTGTGAGCTGTAATGCCACAGTACTCTATCCAGGGTGACAGCTTGAGGCTCTGTCTCAAAAAAAATAAAATAAATAAAATAAAATAAAATAATTAACATGTCACTTTTCATTTAAAGCGTGACTTTCTAAATGTGGCAAATTTTTATAAGTACCAAAGCATAGAGAAGTACTGATTTAAAGTGCGAGGTGAGGGTATAGAACTGCAATTTTCAAACTGGGAAATTTAGAATCCAGGGAAATTTTAAAGATCTCACTCGTAACTATAGGTGTGGGAGCTCAAGAGACATTCAGGAAATTGATTATCTATTGTTTTATTTATGTAGGCAATGAAACTACAAGCATTTTAGAAAAATTAGTTTGATTCTTTGAAATAACTTTATACTGTAAGTGTTTTAATCCCCATTTTACAGATGAGAAAACCAAGGCACAGAGAAGCATAGTAATGTTTAAGCTCATATAGCCAGCAAATGGAAAAGGCAGGATTCTAGCACAGGAGATCTGGTCTGAATCCTCAACCAATACGAATTATTGCTTCTCATGATTAGCAATTACTTGGTGAAGGAACCAACCGTGGCTTTAAATCATCTCTTGTTTATCTTCTTCACTTCTCAGTTTTTTATCTTCATCCCATAGATGTTATAGGCAGATTAAATATGTTCATCCAAATTTGATGTGATTTATCTGTTCATTTAAAGTATTTTCATTCTTCCTGTCCTGTAAAAATTGCTTCATCTAGTTTCTCTTTTAAACTTACACTCAAATGCAATGAACTAATGTAGGGTTTTATTTGAAAAAATAATTTTGCACCAACCATCTCCAAAGTGAATTGTTCAACTGCATAAGTGTACTTTATATGATTTTGAAAAACTTCCTAAAAGTTTAAAGTTTAAGTTTAAAAGTGAAATTTTAAATATCTCAAGATTAGAGATACCACTTTGGTTAACAAATTAGGTGAGACATACTGACTACCCCTTTACTTACACATAATATGTTCCGTTTTTTTCAGAGATGATATCAAATTGTAAACTCCACACGGTGAGTCCTTTATACTTAATTAGTCTTTCAGTGCTAAGTATATCTTTTCTCTGCCTAATAATGGTCACTTAAGAAGTGTTATTGTCTTAATAAGTAGTTCAACACAGGCAGGTGCCCCAAAGGAGTAGATTTCCCAGGGTGTACATCGAAACTCTTTCTTACATTGTTTTTTTTTTTTTTTTTTTTGCAGACCCAGGTGACTCTAGGATTCCAAGGTACATTGTTCTCCTTGGACTTGTGTTCTCTTGTTTTAAAACTTCTGCAGGTAAAATATTCTTCATCCCAAGATAATTTAAACCAAAATGAAAGGTGGAACATTCCCTGAAGATAGTTTAAATGCTGAAACATAGGGAGAATAAGTATCTTGTACCAAATCACACTGATAGTAATGGAGCTGAGGCCATGAAATGGAATGAGAAAATATCATTCAATAACAATATGCAGTTTGTAAGAGACCTGCAGAAATATTTGTCATTTTCTTGTACCTATTGCCTTTATTTCTTGGGTGCATCACTACTGACATTAATTACCATCACCATTTTAACAACACTATGAAAGTATTATTTTAATCAATACTGACCTTTCCTTTACTAAATATAAGTTTTATTCAAAAAATCATATGGTATATCATGTGTGATAAAAGTAACATTCTAGCTTGGAATACTTAAGTTGGGTGAAAAGAAAGGACAAAGCTTACCAAACACTATCTTTGAGCCATTTTTCAGAAGTTGCTTAACCTCAGTATGATTGAGTTTAAAAACATGCCATATAAACTCATATGCATTAGAATGGTTACTATTAAAAAACCTAACAAGTGTTGGCAAGGAGGTGGAAAACTTGAACCCTATAGATGGGATTGTAAAATGGTATAGCCATCATAGAAAACCATATGGTGGTTCCTCAACAAATTAAAAATAGAATTACCTTATGATCCAGAAGTTCTATTTCTGGGTGTATACCCAAAATAATTGAAAATGGGATCCTGAAGAAATATTTATAAAATTATGCCCATTACTGCATTACTCACAACAGCAATCCAAGTGTTCATCAATAGATTAATGGTTCTACAAAATGAGTTACACATATACAATGGAATATTATTAGGTTTATTATTAGGAATATTATTAGGTTTAAAAAGGAAGAAAATCCCTATACATTCTACAACATGGATGTTGGGAACATTATATTAAGTGAATAAACCAGCTGCAGAAAGGCAAGTATCATATGATTCCACTCACATGGAGACAGTAAAATGGTCATTGCTGGGGGCGGTTCCCTGGTTGCTAGGAAAAATGTCAATTTACTTACTGCTGCTATACTGTATACTTAAAAATGACACAGAGAATAGATTTTATGATTTTTTTCTTCAGGTATATTTTATCATAATAGAAGGTAAATAAAAATGCACAAGGAAAAAATTATCCCTGATGATTCTAGTGTGTGGCCATGGTTTAGAACCTCGCTCAAAGTGTGTTCCCTGCATCACCAGCATCAGCATTAAGTGGAAACTTAAAAAGAATCCCATGTTTTATTTACCTTACTTAAGAGAACAAATTAGAACTTTTATTTGTTAACATATTGAGTAATCACTGGTTCTTACTAAAACTAAAATTTTTATTTTAATGATTTTATACAATGAATACAATTAGCATAAGTATTCAAGAAGGGCTTGAAACTTTTACATTTACCTTATAGATAATAAAAGGTAAACATTTTCGCCTTTTAAAATTTGTTGAAATCAATAGTAATATAAACTTAGAAAAAAAGATTGCCATAAATAACTGTGAGACAGTTTGATTCATGTGGACAAAGGTACATGGATTATTTTATGTGGACAAATGTTCATTCCCAAGCAGCTTTTTTGCATTGGCCAATCATTGGAGACACTGGCCATGGTGCAGAAGCAAATTTCTGTGTTTTCCAAGAAACATCCTGTGATGTTCCAAGCATTACTTCACTAGCTAAATACCAAGTGCAATGGAAATGATCAATATTTTAACAAGCAACCTGTACTGTATTGATGGAGATAATCCCTGCTCTTATTTTATTGATTTATTTTAAAGTGTTTATAATTGCTTATGTCTTCTGAGTGATTTTAATTACTTTTAACACATTACACTGAAAATATAGAAATGTCATAAAATATAATGTCTACATTTTAATTAGATCAAAGCTGTGAAAATTTGATGTATCAATACAATAGCAAGGGCTGAATTGTAGTGCCTATTGCCAAATGTATCAAACCAATGGTTTTCTATATTTTGTTTGGTTTGTAGTTGTTTATGGTGGGGGGGGGTAAGTCCAGGGCCAGTTAACCATCTGAGTATGAATGGAAGTTCTCTAAGGAGAATAAAAATTCAGTTTTGAAGTAGATACTGGAAAGTAAAATGTAGTCTGCAACACCTACTTTCTTATTAATTTTATTTTATAAAATTAAATCCCTAAACTTTCGAATTTCTGAAGTATACTTTCATAAGTCCTATGAATTCATCAAGTCTATCCAAGCAGTGCCTAGTTCCAGCTGGAGCTCTATATCTGGCTTTTCTCAAGTCAAAATGGAGTCTAAGCAGATGGTATCTGGTAATAAGAGTAGCTGGAACAGACCCTTCAATGTACCTTCAGAAATCACAATATTAAATACATACACATATAAAAAATGTGGGAGTCTCCCAAATGACAAATAGAAGTACATACTCACCCTTAGACGGGTTTAGCAAATGACTGAATTCTTTTACCCACAATCCTGAGCAAACTGAGTTAAAAAGTAAAAATTTATATTATGTTAGTATAAAATAAGTTGAGACATATTAGAGTATAATAAAAAGCAAAGGATAAGCTGATCTTCAAAAGATAAACCTTTTTTTAATAAAACTTTTTTCACTTCTACTTATCACAATTCTTCCCCTACTCTCATCTGCCACATTTCATCTTATAAATAGCAAGGTTTTTTTTTTTTCCCCAAGGCTGTGAGTCACTCTACCTTTGAACCATCAAAAACTATTCATTATGGATTATTTACCTTCTTGTTATCTAGCAGAAGTACCACATAATACTGAACTCTTACCATAATGACCATTTTTACACACTATTGAGTTTCAAAGCAGATGCCTATCTTCTAAAATGTCTGTGTTTCAGGCCGCTGCCTGGGTCCTCGATTTTTGGAGACTTCTTGGTCGAAAAATGACTAGATACCCCCAAGTAAGGCAAACATGAAACAAAGTTTATTGAGGAAGAGAAAGATTCACAGAGTAAGAAAGTTCACTAAGCAGAATATGTTTGCTGTAGATAGCCAATGGGCCTTCATTGTCAGGGCAAGTTGGCACAGAATCCTTGGAAGAAGAGTTTGAAAAGAAGCTTAATAGCACATAAAGAAGAGTTTGAAAGAAGCTTAATAGCTAGGATTACAGAGCATGTTGCAGAAAAAATAAATTTAGTTCACTGCCCAAGTTCACTGCCCTTGGTAGTTTCCATCCCTTTTCCTTTTCCTCAACCATAATAAACATAATAAGTTATGGAACAAGGTATTTGGCTACAAACAAGGCAAAATGCCTCCTGTGTGGTAAGAGATGATTTGTATATGTTTTATTTCACAGAACTATTGACTATTGTTTATCAATGGAAAGCTTCTTAATCATCTGGTGGCTTAGTTAATTTTATAATAATAAATAATAATAATAATAATGATCTAAAGAATTATCTTTGTCTAGCAACCTCAATATGATCTTTTAAAGTTGTTAAGATATATAAGCACAAAATAAATTTATATTGGCTTTTTGATGGCAGAGTGGAGTTGCTCCCAATTTCTCTACTATATTACTAAGTTAGTGCTTCTCAAACTTTTGGATGCCTGAGAACCACCTGTTAGGTGGACCTTCCCCAGGATTTTCTGATTTAGTTTGCATGCATTTCTAAAAATTTGCATTTCTAAGAATGTCTCAGGTGTTGCTGATGCTGCTTGGAGATGCACTGCTCTCAGGAAAACACAGCATCAAAACAAAGCTATCTTTTCTGGGTAGACTACTTCACAAATGGTAAGCACATTTGGCAACTTGGCTAACTGCTTGCCCTTGTAAAAGGACCATAAATATTGTTTTATATTATGTTTAGGTGCTGTAATTCCTGTATTTATAATAATAGTGTTTGTTGTTGTGATATATTTTACATTTATTAGAATTCTCTCTATAACTGAATAGCTTCTTTATTCCAGGAAAGCTCAGGCTTTTGTACTTGAATACAAATTTTATATTTGTTTGTTTTCCTTGTCAGACCAATTCCGATTTATGGATTTCACTGAAAACATGCCTACACTCTTTCTTACATCTACTTGCTTTAGACTTTAAATCAATAATTCAGTTTAACTTCACACTGTACCAATAACTACTCTTTTCCTTTTTCTGAACTCTACAGTATAAGGTTTTTACAACATATGTTTTTCTTTCATATACTGAATCATGATATATTATTTTTCACTGCTAAGTGGATATAAACTTGAGTGCAGATTATTAATTAATGAGCCTTCCATCCAATGTACAACTTTCTTTTTAAAAAGTCAATTAAAATCGGTCAATTCAATGATATGCTAATTTAGACTTCTTCCTTTTTTCTTTCTTTCATTTTTTCTCCCTCCTAACATAAATACATATACACTTGTTTGGGCACACACATTTCATTTGTAACATATATACATGTTATATTCACACACATCTACACATACTATTGTCTGATCATCACAATAATATCAGTGTATTTATGCATTACTTATGGTTATAAATACCACGTACTGACTGCTAACATTTAAACAAGAGAGATGAGGCTTTGGAATCCTCCATACCACACATGGGTAGTTAGTATGGCTTAGCTTTTGCTGTTTCTTTGGGTTCAACTCTTAGGCATGAGGAATATAAATCAGACAATGACAAAGAGTTCCTTTCACACACAGTAAATAGACAATAACATGCATTCAAAACTATATTTTCCAAAAACAAGTCTTATGGATAGTGATATCATGTTTATTTTTCTGCTTTCTTAAAAATGAATATTTTAATATCTGTTATCAACAAAATGACTTTTAGAATTATTGAAGCACCAAGTCATAGGCAACTACTGGATACTAAGTATCATGTCAGGAGCATAAGTTCTAAGAGGATAGTGATCTGAAAAGAACAATCTGACTTTTATAGTGGAAGAAATCTCAAAAGATGTTCTCTTTTGCTATTCTGTACCCTCTACTCCTTAACTTTCTTATGCTTAGACAGTGAATAGTTGAAATTTTAAAATGAGCTATAAGCATCACATACTTCTAGGAGGGTAAGAATAGTGTGTAACAATGTGGTATTAAGATTTCGTAGTATTTCCAATGTGAATAATCACCAAATCATAGTAATAAATAAAGACCTCCATATGTTATATCTCATCAATCCAAGACACCATGTCTTACATCATCTATATTATGAAATATCTTTAATAGATTCAACACATGTACTGAACTCTCAAAAATATAATGTTCTTGCCAAACAATACCTATATGAACCAAGAGGACATCTGTGTTGTTTTAAAATGAACTTTTGAAATTGCACCATGAAGGTACTGTCTGAAGGTACCAAACTGTCATATTAGGCCAGTATGAGTAGTATGATTGGGGCATCACAAATATTTACTCAAAGTGAAATTATGCTTAGATAGAGTCTGACAAACCTCATCTTACTAGCAGCAAGAACCCTATTCAGGAGGAAAAATAAATTTTTAGAAAGCTTCAGATATGAGATTGAATAGTTTTATCTGGCTTTTGGAATCTTAAAATATTGTCACTGAAAGGAATCTTCGAGTTCATAGAGAAGAATTTTTCCTTTATAGATGAGCAAAACCAAGGCCTAAAGGAAAAACATGACTTTGAAAAGGTCACGCAGTGATTTGAAGAAGTGGGAGTGAGACTTCTGTAGAAGACTTCTAAACTGTGGTGCTTCAATTACTTGGTCAAGACAAACTGAATTGCTGGTGTTCTGCGTTCTGTGGTTAACCATTGTTCGTTTAGTCCCCGAGTCACTTTGACATTCACTTTTCACAGTTAAGTACCTTGAGCCCCAAGCCCCAGGGGTTTAGCCTATTTCATAACTTTCAATGTAATTGAAGGTTTAATTTATTTATTATAGAAGCAGCTCAAAAGGCGACTTCTTTTAATAATAACAAAAATCATGAAAGTGTTCCGGTTGCAGTGCTAAAGAAAGTGAATAAATTGGTATCTATAAAAAGCTACTTCCTACTTGCTTAATACAAAGAGTGAACTTTGCAGAAGTCTATAATTAAAATCTAAATTTTTACTTAGTTTTTATATTAGGAGGCCAGAATTCCTGCTTTTAAAAAGATAGCTTTTTTTTTTTTTTTTTTTTTTTTTTTTTTTAAGGTGGCTTTTTAAAAAAAATTATGAAATAAACGTTTTGGGTATTACCCCTATTTTTTTATTTTTTAAACAATCCCCGGGGGTCACTTTTTCCATG
>CAUYRH010165701.1:0-35361 GCA_963574655.1 Perodicticus potto | reverse complement strand
GCAAAGACTGAATGGAGGAGAGAGTTATCTGGTCGGGAAGGTGGTGTGGGCATGTGCCGTGAAAGGTGGCTTCCTAGAAGCCACTAGTTTCCCACCAGAGATTCATGTTCTTCACTAATAATATAGCATTGTTGTTAGGGTGTAAATGGTTGGCCATGGACCGTATTTCTCAATGAAATATTTCTCTTGAAACCATGTGGTGCCATGTGACTGGTTTCCTTTAATGAAATGCAGAGAGAAGTAATGGGCGAGACTTCTCTGACTGAAGGGTAAAGACACTCCCTTCTCCACCAGCTCTTCCCCACTTGCTGGCTGAGCACCGATGCTAAGATTGACCCTGGAGCATGTGTGTGGAAGATGGTACCAGTGAATAACTGTGAAGCAGACGACCACACCTCATCTCACACCACTGGCCAAGAATTCTTGTATTGGATGATTATATGGATAAGCATGCATTTTTATTCTGTTAAAGCCTTGAAATTTTCAAGTTTATCTGATTTAGAATATTATACCAACAAATGCAGGTGAGTATCACTGAAACTGCAAAGGTAAGGGCAGAACTAGGAGCTTAGTGGAAGAGATTGGCATAAGGAATAAAGGCATATAGGCGAGAAGTTATAAAAAAAATAAGCGGGGTAGAGGGAAGGGTCAGTTTGCTGGAGCACTTCTCCTGAGGTGCCAGTGGAGATAAGCCGGCACAGTTAGGTCTTCATCATATAATGGAGGCTTTGAATACCAAAACAGATATTCATATTTAATTTATAAGGCTGTAGAGAGCTATTAAAAAATTATGAGCATGGACGTTATATATTCAAAGGCACTCATAGAAAGACTTTTTATACTTAAGTGTATCGTGACTCACTGAAGAAAGGAATAAAGGATTATAGCAGCTTTTGAGTTATTAATCTCAGTGATATGTAAGAAGGATTGGATTCAGGAGAGAGGAAGTGAGAAACTCACATTAAAGAGTGTTGCCACATTTCAGTTTAAATGAGGAATCTACAAACCTTTCTGAAGGGCCAGATAATGAATATTTCAGGCTTGCAGGCCACAGTCTGTGTTGCAGTTACTCAAGTCTGCTTTTGTAGTGTGCAAGTAGTCGCAGGGAAACGAATAGATGTGACTATGTTCCGACAGAACTGTATTTATAAAAACAATTGCTCAGCCCATGGCCTTGAATTTGCCTACCCTGATTTAAATGTAAGAGTAACAAGACTTTAACTACAGGAGCAAAGAGGAAAGTCATGTGATGCGTATTTAGACATCAAATAGAACTTGCCACACACGTGGCATTCCTATGTTGACTCTAAAAATCAAGTTCTATCTTTCTCTGCCACTAGAGTAGGAGCTATGTGAAATAAAGTCTCGACACCTTTTTAATGAGAACACAGTACTCAGTTAAATGTTCAATTCATTGTATAAATTTTGAGTTGAAAATGAAAGGTAAGAAAGAATTAACACAATTTCAAAGTGTCTGAGTGTCTAGTAAGCTTGAATGAATGGAAAATACCATGCAATTATTTAAAATGTTTATGATTTTGAACTTTTTTTTCTTTTTTTTTGAAGCAGAGTCTCACTATCTTGCCCTGGGTAGAATGCTGTGGCATCACATCTCACAGCAACGTCAAACTCTTGGGCTTAAGCAATTCTCTTGCCTCAGCCTCCCAAGTAGCTAGGACTACAGGCGCCCGCCACAAAGCCCAGCTATTTTTTGGTTGCAGTTGTTATTGTTGTTTAGCAGGCCCGAGCCAGGCTCAAACCCTCCAGCCTCAGTGTATGTGGCTGGCACTCTACTCACTGAGCTATAGGCGCTGCCTTGAACAACTTATTTAGCCCTTCTACACTTGGGTGTCCCGATGGCATCTCAAAATTAGCTGGTATAAAATGACATGTTTGATTTCCCATCTTCCTCCACCCCAAATTTGATCTTCCAGTGTTTTCTATTTTTATCATTTTCTTTGCCATCTATCCAGTTACTAGAAATAGAAATCCTGTGAGGCACCCTTGTTCCCTTCCTTAGGAGAATAAATACAGTTCAGGGGAGGGGGAAATATTAGACATTAGACACTCAGGCTCAGGTCTGACTTTTGAATTACACTTTTAAATATCCATCTATTTCTCCCTACCATGATTTTTCTTCTGAATTACTTACTGCAAATCACTCCTGTTTCCAATGCCCTCTTTGCATTCTCTACATAGTTAATCCCATTTCTTTTCTGGTTGAACAGTTCAATGATTTCCTACTGGATTCGGAATAAATCCATTCCATATCATGACCTACAAGGACGTTCAGGATTAGTCTCTTACCCACATCTCTAACCTGGTACCAAGTTCACTTTCACCTTACCCAGTATCAGCCAGTCATTGTTGTTATTTCCTAAAAATCCCCCAGGCTCCCTTTTGCTTCCAGGTATTTTGGTTTCCTTGTCTCCCTGACTTTCTCCTTGCCCCTCTCTGCATGGTAGGGAGTTGTGGTGGCTTTGTGCTTGATTCGATAAGATAGAATTCCCCCCAATTGCCAAATTCCTTCCGTGTGTAGTTCCAGGGTAGCCTTTCATGTAAGAAATATTCTGGATGAGATTATGAAGGTAGAAGTGAAGTGACGTCATGGTTTTTCTTAATTCTCTGCAGGATGGTACAGGGCCCCAGGCACGCTGGTTCCCAGGTATCTCGCTGGTCGTGGTGGCTTATGCTTTATGGAGTATGTCCGTCAGTATCCCAGCTTTGGCCAGATCTTCTTCTTCTTTGAGTCCTGGGTCTAGGTTTCAGCCCCGGTGAAGAGACCACAACTTCTGCAGTCACCACAGGACAGAGGCTGGAGTTCTTGAGGGACAGATACGAGTTCAGTGGTGCTCTTGGTTTCCGATGTGTCCCTGCAGATTCTAGAGTGTCCTCACTCTCGTCAACACTGAGCTCCCTTCCTGGCCACCAGTGGTGATCTATATCAAGTTCGGGCTCAGGTCTGCAGACAGGCCACCTGGAATGTCCCTTTAGCAGTTACACCTGCGTGAGGATTAAGAACTGTGATAAATTCCTTGTTCTCTAATCTTATAGAAATTCTGCTTCTCTGTTAGGTTTTAGGGAAAATATCAATTCTTAAAGAGATCGCTCCTGAACCCTGATCATAAATAGGTCTTTTACATTACATTTACTTCCCTTACTATGCCTCTCACAGATACGGTTATTTATTTTATTGTTGAATATCTCTTTGCCCCACTAGAAAGCAAGCTCTTTAAGAGCAGAAACTTGTCTGTCCCCTGGATTTCCACACACACACACCCTTCAGGGACCATGCTGCAGGGGGAAGGGAAAGTAAAACGCAGCACAATGGGACACGTAAGAACCCTTCCTGCAGTTTCTCACCATCCTCTACGCCAAAGCTTAACAGTGTTCACTGTGCAGAAGAAATGCTTAAGGGCAGTGGCTGTGGGTAGGACACTGGCCCCATATACTGAGGGTGGTGGGTTCAAACCCCACCCTGGCCTAACTGCAACAAAAAAATAGTCAGGCATTGTGGTGGGCACATGTAGTCCCAGCTACTTGGGAGGCTGAGGCAAGAGAATCACCTAAGCCCAAGAGCTGGAGGTTGCTGTGAGCTGTGATACCACAGCACTCTACTGAGGGCGATAAGGTGAGACTCTGTCTCTTAAAAAAAAAAAAAGAAAGAAAAGAAAGAAGAAATGCTTCAGAGTCCAGTCTATTTTAACTGAGAATGTACTGAAGGATGAATTTAAACCCAAGATACCTTAAATTTATAACTACCATGGATCTCTTTTTTCCTTTCAGTAGAATTCTAATCCTAATTCCCACTGATGATATCCCGGTGTGTGTACCCGTCCACGTCCCACATTCAGCAGTGAGGATGACGTGCACTGCTGGCTCGTATCAGGATTATAGATTTATTATGATGTGTAGCTGGATCGTGGTCCTGAAATCCATCACTTGTCTCCCAAAATATAACAAGTAGAAGGCCAGTACCCTCATACTGTGGGCTGAGAATACCCCAAACACCCCTAAACTTTCCAAGCTTGGCTCAAGTTCTACTTAAATGTTATTCTTCTCCCTTGAGTGTATTTATTTCTGTTCAATATTAAGAAGCCTTAAGGAACTTAGTGTGGCAAGGTGCATCACTTTTTGGAGGGAGAAACAGAGAGAGGTCAAAAGCAAAATGTTCCTTAGTGTATAGAAGAAGAAAAGATCCATCAATACATATATTTGAGTGATCACATCTTTACTAAAGGAATATGGACAGGGCAGTGAGTGGTGTATGGGGGGGAATCAGGAGTGGACCGTGGTCTTGCTTCTGCTACGTCCCCCCCCAGGCAAATGTTGCTGAACTCCTCAAACCTTGGGGAACCTTAGAATTTTCCTTTAGATTAAACAAAAGTGTCTTTTCCACTCTTCTGAAGCTTTATCAATGCCTGTTTTATCACCAGTGCATTCTATCTGTTAAACGCCATTGTGTACCCTTCTCAGACTTGCCTACCTTGTTGTAGACAAAACGAGTGAATCAGGGCCGAATGCAGTAACTCACGCCTGTAATCCTAAAACTCTGGGAGGCTAAAGCGGATGGATTGCCTGAGCTCACGAGTTCGAGACCAGCCTGAACCAGAGTGAGGCCCTGTCTCTAAAAATAGCCAATGTTATGGTGGGTGCCTGTAGTCCCAGCTACTTGGGAGGCTGAAGCAACAGGATTGCTTGAGCACAAGAGTTTGAGGTTGCTATGAGCTGTGACTCTACTGAGGGCCAAAAAAAAAAAAAAAATAGTGAATCTTTCATCATCACTCCAATTATCTGTAGTCTTTCAGGGAATATCGCTATATCCCCATCTCCATAAGAACCCTGAACTACCATCCCTTTCCTTCTATACGTTCCTCCACTGTAGTCAACTCTTTCAAGCACCAACTTGGAGTACGCTGTGCAAAGGAGGGGCCCTGACTCCCTTTGATGTTTCTTTAATCTTTCCTGTCTTATTATCCAGAGCCTCATCATTACTTCTAAAATGGAATGGGCCTGTTGTTCTGTAGATCTTGTTATGGGTACTATTTATTGAATTTATGAGCACATTCCTTCTTTTAATTCCCATTTCCCTAAGATGACAAATTGTTTTGATCTACCACTTTGATGGCTTCTCCTCTAGATAGGCATTCCTTAACTAGTGTAGTACTGGAGATGGACTCGAATATGTTTACCAGGCCTTACTGGAAATATTTGAACCCACAAGAAAATCCATGGTTCACCTTGGAGAATCAGGAACAGTCAAATCGCATTTTATTTCTGGCTTCCTACAGTCTTTCAAACTGCTGCACTAGCTACATAACAAGCTATTTAGAATTTATCTCTTGTCAAATAAATATTGGCAAAATTCTGAACTCATGTTCAATCCAAAAGTTAAGTTTCGAGGCTCAACTTTAAGAAATGATGGTAAAGTCAATGGAATCGTTCGTGGTAATGTCTGATGCACCAGCTGTGCTGACTTGACCCTACACGTAAAATCTTTGTGCCTTCCTTCAACATCAACATAGAAACCATGTCTTGTAATATTTTGTGCCTCTCATATTATGTTTTACCTATGAATTTGGGCTATGTAAACACTCAAGTCATAGGTTTTACTTACTGGAAATAATTTAACCTTCTTATATCCATAAATTACACATTGTGGTGATCTGAAACTTTAGGTAATTTGTCTTCGATAAAATGTTTAGGTCCTTCTAACTTTATTCTGTCTTTGGAACAGTAAAAATAGATTTTATTGTTATACAGATGTGATGATCAAAAATTATCTCTATTAATAGTCACTGCTGTAACAAATATTTAATTATAAAATCATTACTTTTCTAGGGATTCCACAACAAATTACCACACCTGGGCAGCTAAAAGCAATAGAAATTTATTCTTTCACAGTTCTGGAGACTAGAAGCCTGAGATCATAGGACTGTGTTTCCTCTGAGACTCTGGGTAGAATCTTCCCTGACCTCTGGGTTTTAGTGACTGTCAATCCTTGGCATTTCTTAATTTACAGCTATATGATTTCAATCATAAGGGATTCTTCCCTCTCTGTGTGTTGAAATTTCCCTTATCTTTAAGACCAGTCATTGGATTAGAGTACATCCATATCTAATACGATCATGACCTAAATTTCTTGCACTAGCAAAGACCCTGTTCCCAAACAAGATCTCACGGTCACGTTAGGAGGTCAGGACTGGACCATACCTTTTGGGGTCATCCAGTTCAACCCACAACATAAAGCAATTGAAAATTAGAATTGATTAGCTGTTTCTTTACATCCTGTTGTGATCGCTTTGCTTAAATAACCAAAATTATAATGGCAACATTTAAAAATTTTGTCCAAATAAATTAATTGCCAAAAACATGGATTGAGCATAAAATCAGAAGTAAAATTAAAATTTGTATCATTGCCCTCGCTCGCCTTTCCCCCTCTATGAGAGGAACCCACTTCCAACTCTCTTTGGGAGTGCTATAAATGTTCTCTTAAGAAATAAATAAGTAAATAAAAATTGTAATGTTCACCAGACATATTTTAAGATTTGTTTCCTTTAGAATACTATTTTAGATGACTGAAGGAAACCTGTCTTAGGTTGTCACAGAGGAGTGACAAAAGGATGTAGCCACGGTCTGCAATGTGAACAGTGAAGCCCAGTGCATTTGAGTAGAGGAGAATGAAACAGCTTGCCCAGGTAGGCATAGGAAAGCACAGTTCCAATGTCATGAAAGTCAGTGGCCATGGGAATCTGGTCATAGTTTTGTGAAGCAAAAAAAGATTTTATAATCATTGTGCAGCTCAAAATCTCACTTTATGCTACTTATCTGTCTATTTTTTAAAATTTTTTGCTGTCGGCTCGGCGCCTGTGGCTCAACGGGCTAAGGCGCCAGCCACGTACACCTGAGCTGGCGGGTTCGAATCCAGCCCGGGCCCACCAAACAACAATGATGGCTGCAACCAAAAAATGGCCGGGCGTTGTGGTGGGCGCCTGTAGTCCCAGCTACTTGGGAGGCTGAGGCAAGAGACTCGCTTGAGCCCAGGAATTGGAGGTTGCTGTGAGCTGTGATGCCACGGCACTCTATCCAGGGTGGCAGCTTGAGGCTCTGTCTCCAAAAAAAAAAAAAAAAAAAAAAGTTAGCCTTAAAAAATGTTTATACTTATTTATGAATAACTGCCTCTAGAACATTATTAAAATTGTCTTTAAACATTTATCATCATTTGGTAAATAAAAAAGTAACTAGAATTGCTATTTTAAGACGACCAAAATCCTCTACGAATGTGAGTGGACACAAAATACCACGGCATCTAACTAAATTTTAGGATGACCACTAAAAGGCAGTCCTCCACAAATGTAGGCAGACAAAAAAATGGTTCATGGCATCTCACTATTCTGAGAAAATACCCAGATTGGACTCAAAATGACAATTTGAGTGATAAGATATTTATCTCACTAATAATCACTATAAATTAATGAAGAAAAATTTTCTCATCTTATAGGACATGTGTCACATGCTTCTACTAATGACAAAGATACTCAATATGCTTTATAGGAAATTAGAGAAAATCTTCCAACCTTTTCCAAAAGGGTCCCTGAAGGTAGGACAGAAGGAGGAATTTAAGAGTGATGTTAATGAATTTTTTGAATGCCTATAACAATGGCCCTCTGGAACTGAAAGTATCTGATTCTAAGAGGGGGAAAATACCCACCATATACCCACAATCTCTTTGTTGAAATACTTTTTGCTACTCCTTTAAAATCTTAACCCTTACTTTTAGCTATATGAATATTTTATATGGATTTCCTGCAAAAAATTATTTTTTACATTGTGTTTTTCTAAATAGACTATCTTCATATAAAATTTCATTTAAAATTTGTCATCTAATAATTTGTGTGCAAAATATTTCTCCCTAATATTTATAAGTTCAAAGGGCACCACTATGGAGGGTAACAGAGGACTTGCGAATACGTGTATGGTAGAAAGAAGTCCTCGTTTTGCCCACCAGGAATATCCGCACAATTAGACACTAACATTTAAGGCCTATGTATGCTGTTGAGGGAACATTCTCATTGTTTGCTTCATGTTCATATTTTCACATCAAATAGGCCTCATATTTTCATGCTTTATATATTCCTTAGGATAACTAGATGCTTTTCTGAATCTTTACCTTGAGAGTTTTCTTTTTAATAGATAGGTCTCTTTATGTTATCCAGGCTGGACTAACTCCTGGGCTGAAGTGGTCTTCCAGCCTTAGCCTCCCCAGTAGTTGGGATTACAGCACACACCCAAAGAATTTGACTTTAGCAATGATTCTAGTCAAAGATAGAAGATTCTGGGATACTTTTTAATTTTAACATATACTGTTCTTCTTGAATCTAAACTAATACAGTAAACTCTCTAATATTGGCCAGGACACCCCTTGACCACAAATAATAAAGCATTCTACTTCTCCCTCATTCCAAATTCACAGTATCTTTTACTGTAATCAAAACTTTCTCTCCCTTCCCTCAAATGATTATGGCTACTTTGGACTAATTAAATTATATTAGAGTTTCCTTCTTTTAGTGAGCTACCAGGTTATTTTTTGAAAGTTCTTAACCTACAGGGAGTACATATAACCCTTGGCTATTTTCAGCTGTACTTGAGCTCTTCTGTACTCTCAGAAGCAGAGCTGAACCCCTGGAATAAACACCCCTACATGTGCAATTATTCACTTGGCTCCCTTTCTTGTGCTGATGACTCACAGACATAGGACCCAACTTTTCAAACCAGTAAGTCTCTACCAAATACAGCTATTGGGAGGTACCAGCTTGGTTAAATCATAATATGTGTTCAATCTAATGCTCTCCACAGGTGCCTTTTGAGTTATTTAATAGTAAATTAAATAATAGTTGAAGAGATGGATGAATTATAATAGCTAGGATTCCAGCCACATCCTAGGGCCATGGGGCCTAGGATTTCATGCCCCATCAATAAATAAGGTTCTACTTTCCTTATTGTCACCAATGAAGTGCAAATACTATTCTCTGGGGCAGAGATACTCCAACAGGGCATGGTGACACCCAGGGGACCTTTGACAGCGACAGTGAGTAGAAACTTGAGGGTCAGGAGTTTGGGTGCTACTGGCATCTAGTAGGTTGAGGCCAGGATATTATTAACCATGCTATAATGCCAGGATAGCCTCCTATATCAAAGAATTGTCTTTTTCAAGATATTATTAGATCCAAGGTTGAGAAACTTTGCTCTAAGGAAATTAAAGTCAAATAAAAAATTATTCCCCTTAGAATAAGGGGAACCTTTAGAAATAGTTATCACCCAGATGAAAGCTCATACAGTGAGAATAAAATGGAGTCTGTCAGGCTAGGGCAGACATGACACAGCTGGTCTGGTCTGTTAGGTCCTGCCTGACCTTCACCTCTGTCTCCCATTCTTACTGTTTTGTAAATTTAGCTCTCACCCTAAAGATGCCTATCTTAAGTAGTTTAGGTAGATTAATTCAGGAGATTAACTTTTGAATTGAGGTGTTGTTTTTGGTCATGAGTTTCACTGATTATTTTTTACTATGGATCATAGGTTCGGCATAAATGTATGAAACTGCAATTTTAGAAATGGAAGAACAGAACAGTCTTGGAGAGGCTACTGTCCCTGTTCTCCAGAATACAAGCCTACTGACGAAGTGTTGTGGACCTATCCCTGTTGTCTCCACATATTGGCTGACAGTGACAGGTGGCCAGACCATCTTTGTCCAGTAACACAGGCAGTAGCGAGCTCTGACTTAGAGTTTCATAAGAGAAAGACAAGTTGCTAAACACACACCCTATAATGGGAAAACCCCAATATATTCTCCAAAGCAGTTTAGCAAATCTGTCTCCACTGGTATATAGACCCAGTTCCAGAGATCACAGCTAGTGAGAAACCCATCCTTTACATTTAATTTGACTGCATAGAAAATGTGTACATTGAATGAAGAATAAAATAGACAACAGATGTTTAACCAAACCATCAAAATTACTTTAGGTATGGTCTTTTTTTTTTGATCCATTTTAAATCTTTTTTGGCGGGGAGGGAAGTGTTGAGCTTAGGGGATATGATGCAATAAATATCTTCAGTGTTGTAACACAGAAGAAAACCTCCAGCCATTTTTAGATTTTAATCATCTTACCCACACTAACAGATGCAGGGTGTGTGGCAGAAGCTCAGAGGAAAGAGCCTTATCAGTCCTCAGCATCTAATTACTTATCTTAGAGTAAATTAGGCAAGATCCCAAGTCTACAGAAGACTCATGTTGTGTTGGGAGTTACTAATTACAAGCAGACTTAAGAAGCATTAATTTGTTTTGGTAATCATGCCAGGGCGTACATAGCTCTGCCAAATAGTATGGGAAGTGCAGACTGGGGAGAAGGTGAGCTGCTCAGCTCAGCTGGCAAAAGGGGGATTAAAACCAGATGGCCCCAATTTGTCTCTTTTAGTCAAGTTCCCAATAAAAGATTCCTTCTGCTGAAGTTTAAATTAAATTGATGCCTGATTCCCCTACTCCTGACTAATAATCTAAACTAATTCCTTCTTTTAAAAGTGATTTCCTATTGTGCTGGTGTTGTTTCTTAAGAACTTGAGATAGTTTATACCTACTCTGACATAAAACACATACCCACAAGTATTTGCATCCACATGACAAAAAAGATTGGAAGAAAACAATCCAAAAGGTAAACACTAATTATCTCCAGATAGGAAATCATAAGGGATTTCAATTTTCTTTTTATATTCTATGATGTTTCCCAAATTTCTACAATTAAGCACATATTAATTTTACAATCAAAAACAACCCAAAATAGGGCAGTTACTTATACTCCTTTATAACTTTCTATTTAATCCTCTAATTATAATCCAGTTCTACTGATATTATTAAAATATTGACATGGCTATTTATGCTGGAAAAGGTAAATAACCGGCCATAATGCTGATCAGGTCAAAATCTAACTCACTGTTACCTACTTAAATAGCTGGCTTGTATAGCATGTTGCTAATGTGTTAACATGTTATGCAAAAACTAGTTTATCAAAGGACTTATCAAATTCTGTCTTCCACAGATAAATGTACATCTCATTATATTCTAGCAATGTTAAAGGAAAGGACAAAAGGGGGAGAACAGGTATCAGGTCACAGCCAGGCCAGTTATAGGATATATTGAAGATCAAAGCCTCAGAACTTGACAAGGCTCTGAAGTATAATTACATTTAAGCCCAGTGTCTAAAGCTACATGCCATGTAACTTTATGAAATTCTTAAGACAGGGTGATAATATACTTGATGTTGGCCTATGTGAAGCCCAAAATAGTCCTATAAAACGTGAAATAGCATAGGTTTGCCTAAATGTCATGGTCAACAAAGAATTGGGAGAAAGTGTTTATCTTGCTATGACACTAACAAAACTAAAAAAAAAAAAAAAAAAAGTCAGCAACTATTTCAGGTTCAAAGGCAGAGCCACATCACATATTTATAGATGTCACATTGAAAAGAAACATGTCCTCTGAAAACTAAAGTCTATGTAGTTAATCAAAAGACAGTGAAATGCCTGTATAACTACAAAACCCTAACCCTAACCCTACAAGATGAAGAAAATCCCCGTGCCTACCCCTCAGCTGATGAAGCTGTCTTCACATCAGCCAGTGAGTGAGAAGTAAATGGCCACAGTGATCCTGGAAGCAGGTAAGTGATCTTGCCCACTAGCTATTTCCGGTTCTAAGTTGTTCACCACTGGGGGATTCCTGTTTGATCTATAACACTTTTTTGATGAATCATCTGGCCCTGTATTCCCAGAGCTCTTTTAAATAATAATCCTAGTAATTTTCATTAAAGCACCACTCACGGTAGCTTCTGTATGGATGCTATGGTAGTGGATGTTTGGAGGCCACAGAATGTGGGAGAGATACTGTTCCAGGTAGCATTAGCCTGAGGTAAACTGAGGAAAACATTTCTTTGGACCAATAGACCCTCATCCATGTTGGCCTTTAGCTGCTCAAATTTCCCTCACAGAACAAAACTTATCTCTCCTATTTCTCATTTGCTAAAGCCCTTGCTCTCTCTGAGCTGAGAATTGTGCTGAATTTCTAACCTATGGAATTGTCAGATCATAAATGTATGTTGTTGTTTTTTGGTTGTTGGTATTTTTTGAGACAGAGTCCCACTATGTCACCCTCAGTAGAGTGAAGTGCTATCACAGCTCACAGCAACCACAAACTCTTGGGCTTAATTAAGCAAGTCTCTTGCCTCAGCCTCCCAAGTAGCTGGGACTATAGGCACCCACCACAACGCCCAGCTATTTTTTGTTGTAGTTGTCACTGTTGCTTTTTAGCTGGCCTGGGCTGGGTTCAAAACCTCCAAGTTCAGTGTATGTGGCTGGTGGCGTAACCACTGTGCTATGGGCGCCGAGCCAAATGTATGTTGTTTTAACCCCCCTAATTTGTGGCCATTTATTATGGAAGCAGTGAAACATTAAAACATACATTGTGGTTCTAATCTGGATTTCCTTGATGACTACTAAAGTTGTTTTCACATGTTTATGAATACTTGGATACCCTCTTTCCCTGTTCAAGTCTTTTGCCCATTTTGGTGTTGGGTTTTCTGTCTTTTCTTATTAGCTTTTAAGGTCTATTTATATGTTCTATAAAAGTTCTTTATATATTCTGGATACAAGACTGTCTTCATATATTCTGAAGCTTGCCTTTGCACTCTTTTAATGAACAAAAATTTAAAGATTAATATAGTCCAATTTATCCTTTTGGTTTGTTTGGTTTTGGTTTATTTGAAATGGAGTCTTGCTATATTGCTCATGCTGGTCTTGAACTCCTGGCCTCAAATGATCCTCCACTTTGGCCTCCCCAAATGCTGGGATTATAGGTATGACCTACCCTGCCCAGCCTGGTTTATTATGCATCTTATTTAAGAAATCTTTTCCTCTGAGTCATTAAGATGTTTTCTTATGCTTTCTCCTAAGAACTTTGTACCTTTCACATATAGATTTGCATTCCACCTTAAATGGAGTTTTGTGTATAGTTAAGATTCATTTTCCCTATATGCATATTCGATTGACCCAACCCCATTTGATGAAAAGACTTTCTTTTCCCCTTTGAGCTGCTGTGCACCTTTTTCTTTAATCAGGATATCACATATGTATGGATTTATTTTTCAAATCCCCGTTCTGTTCTTTTGGTTGTTTTATCCCTCTTTACTCTATTGCTGTACTATTTTCATTACTATATTGCTATACTACTTTTCATTACTAGAGCCTTATAATAGATTTTTGATAACTGGAAGTGCCTGGGTTTTTCTTTTTCAATATTACCTTATATATTGCTTACCCTTTGCATTTCTATATAAAATTAAAAATCAGCTAGCTTTTCAATTTATACACACATACTACACATACATACACAAAACCCTACCAGGATTTTGATGAATCTATAAATGAGTTTGGGGAGAGTTGTTATCTTCACAATAGAGTCTTGCAATTTATGGAAACAGTAATAACATGTTTTTCTACTTATTGATGCAGAATTAATTTTTCTCCAAAATGTATTACCGTTTTATGGTAAGGGTATTTAATACATTTAATGCTATTAAAAACTATAATTTTTTAAGTGGTACCCTTTGAAGTTTCATTTTCTATTTATAGTTGCTGGGATATAGAAAAGCAACTGATTTAAGGGTAAAGTGATTTATTTAAATCAGCTTTAATTTTCCTTAATAATGTTTCATAGTATTTATAAAGAGAACATTTTATATAACATTGTAGATGCTAATGCAAATAATATTTTTGTAAATGCTGTCTTTAAAAAATTTTATTATACTTAATTTTTTTTTTTGTACAAAAGGTCTTTATTGGTTGGGGAAGCTGCAGAGCAGCATTAAGGAGGAGAGAAGAGAGAGAGAGAGAAAAAAAACGGGGGAAGAGAGGAGAGGAAAGAAGGTAAAGAGAAGAGAGAGAGAGACACGAGACACACAGGGGGAGAGAGGAGGAGAGCTTTTCTACTTAATTTTGTTGCTAGTATGCAGAAATGTAGTTGATTTTTGTATAATGATCTTATTCCCTGATCAATCTATCTTGGGTTGAGTTTTGTGTATGGTGTGAAGTAGAAGCAAAGATTTATTTCCTCTTATTTACATATTCAATTAACCTACCTCCTATCTTAATATCTGTAACTTAGTTATATCTGCAAAGTCTCTTTTGGCCTTCAGATGTGTTCAGGGCATGGATGTCACTGGGGAGTCTTTCTGTCTACCACACTTTCATTTCTTTTTCTTCCCTTTGGTCCCAGCTGAACTTCCAGCCCAATATTGAAGAGAAAGAGAGAGAGTGGGGTTTGAGTTATTCGCATTATAAGGAAAAAAGCTTTCAATATTTCACCAGTTAGTATGGTGTTTTCTGCAGACATTCTGCAGATACTTTTTATTAAATTCCTGATGTCTATTTCTAGTACTAGTTTGCTAAAACAAACAAACAAACAAACTGTATAAATCACAAATAGGCATTGAGCTTTACTAAATACTTGCATTGACTGAAATATTTATAAATTTTTCTTCTTCTGTTAGTGTGGTGAAACGCCTTGATTAATTTCTAATGCTAAGCTATCCCTGCATTCCTTAAACATTCCACTTGGTTGTGAAATATTATCTTTTTCAAGACACATTGTTGTACTTCATCTGCCAGGATTGTCAGTATTTTTTAACTGACACATTCAGTCTGAAATATATTCTTGTTTGCCTCTACCGTGGGCAATGTAAAAACTGTGGATAATATTTTAAAAATAGAAGATCTTTATTCTTGAGCACTTTTAAATCTTTTGAACCTTGTCTACATTGATCCAACTACATAATAGTTATTTTTGCTTCTATCTGAAATTTTTTTTGATTTGTTTAAATAAAATGGAAATATGTCTAGGGGTTGAGATAAGGCAGAGTCTTATGGAAACTGCACATTTCCAACACAGTTGTCCATTCACTTATTTTCTGCATTTCTGCCAGTTCACAATGTATGCTGAGTCAGTCCATCAGGATGGGGTTGGGTCCATTTCACAGTGAGCCATACCTGGTACATTACATGTTCTTAATAAATATGCAATGACATTAAAAATGAAACCACCAGATGGTGCCAACTGTAGGTAATAATCACCTTTTTTTATTCTGATAGTAAAGAATGTTTTCTTGAAGTACTATGCGGAAAAATTTCATAGAATTACGTTACTATGCATACTAACAATATTTACTCCTTTACCCTACCCCTGACACTGCAGTTCTCCAGAGTCACCAAATATTTAAATCAACACGTCTCTAAGTTATCAGAGAAAAGCACTAAAGTTGAACTGGGCAGTTTAGAGATGTGCTCTTTCTGCATTTACACTGTGAATCTTTTTTTTTTTCCTTCCCCAGCACTGACTTCTTTTTACTCTGTGTTCTACAAATTAAAGCTTTCTTAAACAGAGAAGGGATATCATACAAGATGGGAAGAAATAATAGATCATTTTAATGAAGGTTGGAACTTAGGTGTGATGCCAATTGGCTTACCTTTTCATTTCCCAGGGCATTGATGAAAATATGAATGCTCTCTGTAACAGCTTTAATTATTAGTCTTCATGTAAGTCTGAGGCCTTGTCACTACTATAAGTTGCTGTCTAAGATAAAAATTCAGCAGGCCTCCTGTATTTCATTCTATTCAAAATTTATGTAGACCCCTGTCTATTACACACATCCACATGTTTATCAACAAAAGTTTTTGTCTGAGGGCTAATTCAGTTGCCATTCTGCACTGCAAAATATTTGATTGCAGGAAGGGACAGACACATTGGAATGGTGATAAGTAGTCAACCCTGTAAAATATTCATAGTCATGAGTGTTACACTTGATCAATTCCACTTTCTGAGCATACACAGTTCTTTGTGTCTTACCAAGAAACACAATAACACTGGTCTCATGTTTCCATGGTGATTTCTGAGAGCAATTGTTAAACTTAAGAGTTACCTCTTCTAATCAATGATAATTTTCATCTAGATGATATTCTCATGTTACTCTGAATTATATTAATATGGTGTTAATTTACTTTCTGGCTCAGCTTGAAGTAAAATTTATTTGCCTAGGGTAAGAGAAGTTTTATTTCAGGGGTAGGAATAGGTTGAAAAAGGGTATAGAAGCTGAGGGATGTGGTAATATGAGAAAAACTGATGAAAAAGAAAACAAAGGTGATAACAGATTTGAATACAAAAAATTGACTTTTTAATAATTCTTAAATGTACAATGGAAAAATTACTGCTTCAGAAAGGCATTTTGGTTACCTGCTCTCAGTCCCCCAAAAGCTGGGCCACCAACATAAACATCCTTGGACACCATTTTTAATGTTAAACTACAGTGTAAATTTCCCACTCTAGGCGTCAATTAATATTTTAGTGATTCTAGCCCCATCAATAAAATATATAGTTTTAAATAAATTTTCTACTCATCTCATTACAGCTATTCTTGCTGGGTTTCTGAAACACTAACTAAAGACCGCAAAGACTACTTCTGGCTAATGAACACTAAAAGAATCAGCACAGATTCAAGTAAGTGGATAAAGAAAGCTGTTATTATTTTAAGCAAGATGAAAACATATGGGAGAGACTGACACACATGTATTTAGATATATGCGTACCTCACATTAATCTTTTATGAATGGCTGATCCCAGATGGTGACATGTTTGAGGAGCACAACTTTAGATACAGCATCTATTTTCCTTTTACTCCAATGTACTGTGTCAATCACAACTTTTCTATTTTGTGGGTGACGCAGATATCAAAAGGAAAGAAACCATTATGAAAACAGGTTCTCTGATGTTTGGAAAGTGATGTGCTAGTCAATTTGTCAAACTAGGGCCAAACATATTCCCATGCTTTCCATCATTTCATTCTTTTAGAGCTTGGCACTACTATTCCACCTTCACACATATGGTGGCGTGATGAAACAGGAGATGAGCATAGCAAACATGTCATGCTGACCCATGTCTGTGAATTTCTTATTAACCACTGAACCCAGAATGGGACAAACCCTCTCTTATTAAACACTCAGAGCATGTCCCCTGTACCTCTTCTGGGATATGTTTTATTTTGGATAATGATAAAAATAAGAGTGAGTACTGTACTTTAACATAGTTTTTTATTTACATGCCAATTCCCATTACTGGATAGTAAACGCCAAGATACAGCAGCTTCTTCATCTTTTTAGACCTGGCATACAGCAGTATCCAGAAGACAGAATCAATAAGACACATTAAATGAATACATAATAATATTATTATAGTTGTAATATGCCAGGATACTTGTATCTATCATACACTAGACACTTTACTTACATTCTCCCCACCACCAGCTTTGATGAGGTATAATTGACAAATGAAAATTGTATGTATTAAGGTAGACACAGTGAAATGGTCAACACAATCAAATTAATTAATTCCATCACTTCCTATAGTTACCATTTTGTGTATGTGTGGTGAGAATATTTAAGATCTACTACTGTAGCAAATTGTAAGCATACAATACAGTATTATTAACTACAGATCATTAGATATTCAGAACTTGTTCATTCTGCATAACTGAAACGACATTTGACCATCTCCCCATTTCCTTCACCCTCAGCCCAGGCAACCACCATTCTACTCTCTATTTTTACGAGTTCAACGTTTTTAGATTTCACATGTGAGTTCATGAACTAATTGTCTTTCGACATCTGCCTTATTTCACTTAATCTGACCTTTAGGTTCATCCGTATTGTTACATATGGCAGGATTCCCTTCTTTTTTAAAGCTGAATAATATTCTAGTGTGCATATGCACTTATAGATACCACCTTATCTATTCAGCCATCAACAAACACTTCAGGTTGTTGTCATATTTGACTATCGTGAATAATACTGCAGTGAACACAAGAGTGCAGCTATCTCTTTGAGACACTGATTTCATTTCCTTTGGATATATATCCAGAAGTGGGATTGCTGGACCATAGGGTAGTTCTAGTTTTAATTTTTTGAGGATTTACTTACATTCTTCCACTTAGTGCTTTGAACACCCTAACAGCCATTTGACAGATGAGACGAGACATGAAGGCTCATGCAAGCGAAGTAAGATCCTCACAGACCTTGGAGCTAAGTGATGGCAGGGCTGGCCTGCAGTGGTCCTGTGTGGCATGGAAGTCCTTAGGCTTTCAATCCTCCCTCCGCTGGCTGAGCTCCCTCAGGCTCAGCCCTCAGTTGTTGGGTGGGAAATTCTCAGGAATTGGCCAGGGCACTGCAGATGGCTGAGAACAGACTCCACACCCTGGGCACAGGCACTGGCAGCCTCTGTACTGCCATGGGTGGGCAGCAATAGGAGCAGGGTCTTTACTGGACATCTGCAACCAAATGGCTTTTACGGTCTAAACAATAATAAGAGATACCACCACAGAAAGCAAGAACAAAGACGAAAACAGTGGGTGTCCCATGATCACCACAAGTGCAGAGAGCTCAGGTGAAACATGCTGAAAGCTCTGAGCTCCTGTGACGGGAGGGGGCAGAGAAATAAATGGGGGGTGTTTACTGTTATCCTATTATTACCCTGAAGAACTAGGAAACGGGGGTGATATTTTTGAGTCAATATGTATATTTTACATGTTTTACCTCCCAAACTAGATTACAATTTCCATGAAAGTAACATCCATACCTAATATATTTCTGGGTCAGCCACAGTTCCTAGCACACCCCCCTATAATCTACTCTACATCTTCAGAAAGCAGCCATCCTGAGGTAGCTAGTGTAAGAGAAGGCACACCTTGGGAATTGCCCTGATGGTCTACTAGGTCAATTTCTGTGGAAATTTCTTGGAAAATAGCACCAGTGGTAAGAATTTCTCCAGCCCTGTGTAGAGGACAGGCCTCCTGGCCAGGTTGCACAAGGTAACCTGACTAGTGAGGGAGGCACTGAGTCTTGAATCAGAGCGATACAAGAGCTCACAGGCACTTGAGGTCATCGACTTTTACTAAATTCCTTTGATTTTAATTCTATACTCAGGAAGAAAACTTCTGATCTTTACTCAGTTTGCAAAATTAGATCCCGTAACTGGAAGCTGTGCTAAATGTTGTGAATCCCCTACTTCTTTCAGCAGTTGGGCTTTTCGTTGGATATTCTTGCTTGTCAGACTGTATGACTAACAAGTAGAACTGATAAAGTTTATGAATTTTATAAGCTGAAGTGGAGACCCTTATATGCAACCTCACAAATATTAGTAACTTTTAGATCCTTAAAAAGACCAGCACACAGGAAATACTGACTCATGAATATCTTAATTGTAATAATCCATTTTTAAAAATATATCTATTAAGAGAGAATGGCACCAAACACATATTGCTTTGTCTGAAATTGTTGCTTTGGGTTATTTCCTACTACAGTTTGTCTTATGTCAATGTGTGGGATTGAGACCAAAAAAAAAGGACTGATATACACTAAAAAAAAAAAAAAGAAAGAAAAAAATCTGACTTGACGCTCCTAGCTCAGTGGTTAGGGTGCCAGCCACATACACTGGGTGGAGCGTTTGAACCCAGCTCAGTAGCCTGCTAAAAACAACGACAACTACAACAAAAGAATAGCCAGGCATTGTGGTGGGCACCTGCAGTCCCAGCTACTTGGGAGGCTGAGGCAAGAGAATCGCTTAAGCCCAGGAGTTGGAGGTTGCTGTGAGCTGTGACACCACAGCACTCTACCAAGGACAACATAGTGAGATACTGTCTCAAAAAAAGGAAAAACCTTATGGAATTTGAGCAATAACTTCTTGTGTGAAATGATCATGTATTTGGAAAACTATAAACTTTTCCTTTAAAAAATGCTATGAAATTGTGACACTAAAATATACTAAATTGCCTTCCCAGTGACCAATTTTATTGTTTAATATTAACAAAACTATTTTTCCAAGTGTTAATTTCTGATATTATTAATTCTCAGGTTGTGAGGATCTGCCCATACAAAAAATAAATCTCCATTACTGCTGAACGGATTTTGTTTTTCTGGATATTCCTTCAGCTGTTACAAATAGCCAGGCCTCTACCCTCCTTTGAAATCTTAGGAAGACTCCTTTGTTCTTTGTGAGCACCATAACCCCATGACCTGGAAGCATGGGTGTTTCCATGGGTGAGTTCTTACTCTGACTGGAGGCCTCTACATTTTCTGTAACGGAATGAGGATCAAGAACGGAAGTGATCATTATAGGGACCTGGTCTAGACTTCACCAGAGAGGAGTCTTCGCAGCAGCCAAGGATAAGGCATCTTTGGAGAAACGATCTTGCTGGGAGGTCACTTTCCTCCCTCTAGCTGAAAGCACTCATCCCTGGCCGGTATTATCACAAGGAGAGTGATGCCAGGCTGACAGCAGCTGTTACAAAGATGCTGAACAGAGATTCCAGGATGAAGGCTGGGTCCAAGTAAGAAAATGTGTGTGGAAGCACTGCAGATTTCAAACAGTGGGCTGCACTGGAGAGCTGTAGCTGGGGCAGTTTTACCCTCACCGAGTAGGAAATGCCATGGGGTTGTTCCCCTCTCCAGAGAGAAAAAGAAAATGCAGATTGCTAGTCATGCAAAGCTGTCAAAGAATGGACCACATGGCATAACTGCTGGTGGTGTTATTGGAGGTTCTTCTGCTTCCACGTGATAAAGCCTGAACACCACTCCCCTCAACAGTGTCCTGACTGGGTGTTACCGTCTTGGCTGATGTGGAATTCAGATGCCCTGAGACAGCTTTGTCTTTCAGAAGTCTGGAGTCTGCCAGCCCTCCAGATAGTACAGTACAATAGTTAAAAGCTTGGTATTGGCCAGGCACAGTGGCTCTCACCTGTAATCCTAGCACTCTGGAAAGTCAAGGTAGGTGGATTGCTTGAGTTCAGGAGTTCAAGACCATCCTGAGCAAGAGCAAGACCCTGTCTCTAAAAATAGCAAGGTGTTGTGGCGGGCACCTGCAGTCCCAGCTACTGGGGAGGCTGAGGCAAGAGATTCACTTGAGTCTAAGAGTTTCAGATTGTTGTAAGCTATTATGCCACAGCATTCTACCGAGGGTGACAGTGTCAAATCTGTCTCAAAAATAAATCAAAAACAAATAAATAAAAAATTAAAAAATAAAAGCATGGAATTTAGAGTGAGATAGGTTTGAATCCTAGCACTAAACCACACTAGCTGTATCATCCAAGAGAAGTTACTTAATTTCTTTGCACTTTAGAATGTCCATCTGTGAAATATGGGTAATAGCAGGAAGCAATTCACAGTGCTGTCATGAGAATTGATTATGTAGACACAGGGCCCAGACCAACATGTTTACCATAAATCTTCCTTATTATGATTCTACTAAAAACATAACCTTGGTTGTTAAACTTCTCCCCCATGAGAAAAGACTTTGAAAGACAAATTAGGGGTTTGCTTTGGTTTGTTTGAAGAATTGATTCTTTTAAGGAAAGAGAGTCTGATGACCATATTTCTTTGATCAAAGTTCCATGAGCTCTAAGGCTATGAGACTCCTGAATAGGCCGAGCTCTGCAGTGGAGCGGCATACATTGATTTTTTAGGTAAGGTGGTCTTTCTAAGAACTAGTGTAGTTTAAATGTCGAACAATTCAGTACTCAAGGTGGTAGTGGTTAAAGATAACTTAGGTGACACACAAAGACAACTGAACTAGGGGCTTATTCAAAGACAATGTCTAACCCAAAGCTGGCTTCATCCTCTCAGTTGTCCTAATGCTTCTTTCAATTGCTACTACATATGTTTAGGGAATGCAAATCAACTTATCATCAAAACATGAAATAAGGGAAAGCTAAATTATATATTCTAACCTACATAGTTACATCTTCTTTCAATTGTTATTATATGTTTAGGGAATACAAATCAACTTATTATCAAAACATGAAATAAGTGAAAGTTAAATTATATATTCTAAGCTACATAGTTACATCTTTATATTAACCTGTTTCAGAAAACAAACACTGAACAGAGGACCACTGAATGCCAGACTTTGATTCAGGTGTTAGGGAAGCAAAGGCATTGGGTGAATGGCTTGCTATGTGCTAGGCACAGTTCTGGGTGCTTTTAATTCATTGATTTACTGAACTCTCATAACAATGCTGTGAGGTAGATACTATCACTATGCACATTTTACCAGTGAGGAAACTAAGGCACACAGAGGTCACCAAGATCACAAAGTTAGTACAAGGCAGAATCTGAATTTGATCCGGCTCCATTTCCTGCACACTGCACCACTCTGCCTGGCTGTCTTTCAGATGAGGGGGGAGGGAATGTCTCTTTCCTCACAGAGCATGCCGTCTAATGACAGGGGTAGAATATTCGGAGTGGCCAATTCTGTTTTCCAGCTGGACTTCCACTGTAGGTCTTCCTTAAAGTTACACATATAGCCAAGGGCTAGTCAACTTCATTTACCGAGATATCCATTTTCTTCTAAAGAGGTTAAATTTTCCTTAGATATGTGTATTCTTTTAATTCAATTTCATTTTGAAGTAATTGTAGATTCACATACAATTACAAGAAATAATATTGAGAGATCTTGTATTTTACCGAGTTTTACCCCAATAGTCACATCCTATAAAACTATAGTTCAGTCTCACGACCAGGATATTGGTACAGAGGTACTGAAATCTCAGTGAAGTCAAGATACAGAACATCTCCACTGCCACGTGGATTCCTCATGCTGCCCTTTTATAGCCCACTCATTTACATTTCCCACTGCCTCCTTAATCTCTAAGTGGCAACCACTAATCTATTTTCATTCTATAATTTCACCACTTCAGTAAATTTTAGATCAATGGAATCATACAGCATGCAACCTTTTTGACTAGAGGTTCATCCAGTTGTTGCACGTATCCGTAATCATTCCTTTTAATTGCTAAAAAGTAACATACAAGTATAGCCCTACCTGTTTAAGATTATTGACTTAAGGTATTTCTTCTTTTCTAATGTAAGCATTTAGAGTTATATAGAAAAATATATATATTTCTTTTTCAGCATGAATTTTGCTGAGTCTTCCACCTTTGATTGGTTGTATTTCCATTTCATTCAGTTCAATGTATTTTAATTTCCCCTGAGAATTTCTCTTTAATCCGTGAATTATTTATAAGTCTGCCTTTTTGAAAATTTCCCAGTGTTGGTGACTTTCCTGGTATCTTTCTGTTACTGATTTCTAGTTTTATTCCATTGTGGTTAGAGAACACACTCTATATGATCTTGATTCTTTGCATTTTTTTGAATTTTATTTTATGGTTCAGGATATTCTCTGTCTTGGGGAATGTTTCATGGGCAGTTAAAAGAAATATGTTGGGTGGAGTGTTCTATAAACGTCGATTTGCTCTTCTTGGTTGATGGTGTTATTAAGTTTTTTATATGTTTGATGACTTTTTATCCAATTGTTCTGCAAGCTGTTGAGACAAAGGTGCTAAAGTCCCCAAGTATAATTGTGGACTTCTTTATCCTTTCAGTTTCTGCTAATGGCTATAGTCAATCACCTCATTCTCTTTTACTCTACTCTAGGTCCAGTCTCCTTTATAAGGTTACTTCTTTTCCTATCGCCCCAGGTAAAATCTCCAATAAACAATAAAAAGCTCTCTGGGCACTTTCTTTACAAACATAACTTCATGTCAGTAATTAACGTATCTACTCCAGTGCGATCATCACAAACTCTGAATGCCGTTTAACACTAAAGCTTCTCCCTGCCTTACCCCAAAGACTGCAGAAGGTAAAGGTGGGGCTGCCGTCTCCGTCCTGCAGCCTTGGGCTTCTCCTCCTGTCTCATCAGCTGCCTCTGCCCCCTCCAGGACTGAAGGGGATAGAGAAAGGAGGACACGTGGGGAGCAGGGATAGCTGTCTTACTGAACGACACCCTTTCCAGTGATAGCCTCTGACTGGATCAATTGTTGAAAATCTTCCCTGTCTTGGTGCTGAGTTAGGTTCTCCACCAGCCCCCCCCTCACTGGGCCTCTCACTTGCACTTTGCTCTGCCTGAGTGAATGTACCCCTCTGCTGGTAGCTTATAAGTAGCATGGCCCCCTCAACCCTATGCATTCTGGTCTCCCTGCTCTTCTAGGCAGCCCTCTGGAGCAGGATCCAGAACCCTAGACTAGCTCTGCCCCTTAGCTCACATTGAGTAAATTCTCAAACACAGTCTTCTTTTTATTTAACTGCCTGGCAATCAAGATCTGGTCAGAGCCATTCAGTCTTTACATATATCACATGCCAGTCTGGCATCCCCTCCAAATTGTGTGGGATACAAATTGGATATCCAAGCAGTCAGTCTCCTTGAGGCTTCCTTCACTGGGGCTTGGGTTCAGCAGAAAGCACCCTTTCTCCACTGTCATGGGGGTGGTGAAAGTCACAGCAGAGCCAGCCAAGAAACTTTCTCTCTAATCTCTTCTTGTACTTTCTAACTCTCACTTTAGAAATGAGTAAGAGGACCATGGGTTGAAACACTCATATCTCACTTTGAAATGTGGGGGTAATGGCCCCACTGTATCTGAGCCCTGATTGAAGGTAAAACTAAAATTGTCTATTTTAATATGTCCCATTAAATGGTTTTTTCATCAGTTGCCAAATTCATTCATGGTAAAGCTAAAAGAATTTTTTCTGTCATGTTACAAAGAAATTAACGGTACATTTTGTTATAAAATGTTGTCTATTCCATTGTTCTGAATATAGATTTATGTCCAAATTCTGATTCAAAATTTGTGCTTTTTATATTCACAGCAGTCAGAGGATGCCAGTGGCATCAAAATATCTATGCTCACCCTCTACCTTGATGAGAGTGCCTCAAGAGATTTTATGTTTCTCTCCAACTGAATTACATAAAAGAAAAAGCAAGACCAGCATTGTTGAAGTTTCTAGAGAACACTGCCCTTTGGAAGTCTGCCTGCTGGGAGGTCATGTACTCCCCAAGTTCATCTTTTAGCAGCACCTCCGGGGACAGGAAAAAAAAGTCATCAGAGATTTCTTTGGGGCTGGGGTTCAACTTTACTGTTTTTTCATTTTCTTATCCTCGGATGACCACTCAGTAGTTCTCCTTTTTCTTTTTTTAACTCCTGTTCTATATCCTGCTTCCTCAGTCTTTAGAAGCTTGCTTAGACATTGCCAATGTAAGTACATCTTACAAAGATACATGTAGTTATTTAGAATCAGGTTGTAATGGTTTCCTAAAGTTCTGTAAGTTCTGTGATAAATACAAGAAACAACCCAAAACAGTGAGGATTTTATTGGAAGGCAGCCTAATTTTAGCGCTGAGTTGCTCAAGGCATAGCCGTCTTCTATCTGCCTTCAAAGAATCCCAGAATATACATGCAGGGGCATTTGTCGCCCCTACTAGCTCTCACAGTTGAAGCTTAAGTTAGTTCACAACAGTGAAAAGAAGAGAAGGTTCTGGGGAAGCAGGTTCCAAGGGATTTGGCATGGTAAAATCTTGGACTGAATTCAATCACAGCCCTAGAGTTTTCAATCTCACTGAATTTCTGTAGGCAATTTATGTAATTACATTGGCACACACATTTTTCCATTTCAATAACAAAGCCACAGTGATATTTATGTTCACAGACAAATCTTTAATACGGTAAAAGAAAAACAGCAAGCCAGGGCGGTGCCTATGGCTCAAGGAGTAGGGTGCTGGCCCCATATACCAGAGGTGGCAGGTTCAAACCCAGCCCCAGCCAAAAAGCTGCAAAAAAAAAAAAGAAAGAAAGAAAAGAAAAGAAAAACAGCAAGCCAATATAAACTCAAAAATTCCAAATAGGGGCATGATTCTCTGATTTTTCTCTTTAAGGTTGGTAAGAATGCATTTCAGATAGAGGAAAGGGAAGCTTAGAGCTCCCCTTTGCCAACTCCCTCCTTTCACTCAAACATACATTTTATTCAGACATAAGACACTTTATCAGTCAAGTCTTCCTGCACTGCTTTGATATTTTGAACCTAATTGAATATGACTGATCACAGCTCCCAGCACACATTCGGGGGCCGATTCCTGCTTGCACACATAGCACATACATCTTTGATCAAGACCAGCTGGGAACACTGGCTCTGAACCTTGGCCATTCTACCCAGGCTAAGGGGTGCACACTACTTTTTAGAAGTTTTTCTTTTCTCATGGCACAAATTCAACATAAGTCTGTATAAGGGAAGTAAAGTTCAAACAACCAAAATATTCCTGTTCCTTTTTGACTATATGAAAATAGACTGAACGCAGAGTAGAGTCTATAAAGTCTAAGCCTGCGATCACAGACAGGAGCTACAAACCATGAATGCTAAGTAAATGCAGACCACGCGAACACCAGAGTCAAATAAAATAGACATCAAATTTAATGACACATATTTAATGATATGCATAATCAGAGTAATTGCTCACCTAGATGGGAGGAGGGACCAAAGATACATCTCATCAACCTCACAAACCAGCTGGCGCTGATGGCCGCCCACCCTTTTTGATCCGACTCCAGCTCTCAAAGGACAAAGCCCCTCCTTTGCTTTCTCTGCTCCTTCCAGAGGCTGGAAGCACAGCCTGGGACTGAAGTAAAGAAAGGTCTCCCTGTATAATTTCTGCTTGGAGGCTGAAATAAGCTATCCAGACCCACCAGGTGTGTGTCTTTTCCTTGGCATAACTCTAGCCCTAACCATTCAGGGCCATTTCGCTAGAAGGATGACTCCTGGGAAAACTGGTGTTCGTGTCGTATGATGAGAAGACTGGCACAGCAGCGTGAGAGAGTGTTAGGAAGTCACCTTTTAGTGCAGACTGCTAATAGGCTTGCTTTCCTAACAGCCAGTACCCAAAGAAATGGTAGTTTTAAGGAATGTGAAGGTATTGGGTGCCTATAGAGGAGAGCCAATCAATAAGAAAAGGTACCTCCCCTTCCCCCTAAAGTTCACTTCTTCACTTAATGCTTGTATCAAAGACAGGTCCCTATTCCCTCTCTCTTCCTTCCCAAACACTTTCATCTCATCTGTCTCCTAACCAAATCTGTTCCGAGTTGGAAGAGCTGGCAGTGGGGATAAGATACCTACATGGGGCTGGTTTTATGATTCCACTCTTAGGGGAGAGTCCAGGGTACTTTTCAGGGTTGTGTCTTATTTTGACTGGAGGGTATAAGAATGTTTATAGCCCGCTTAGAATCTTTGGATAATGCAAACTACACCCAAGAAGAATTTTAGGATATATTCCAAAATGGGAATACATAAAATTTTCTGTCCAACTATAATCATTCAGAAAAAAGAAAGGAGAATTTGCATCCCATCTACATATAAATGACCCACTAAAGGTCTTTCTTAAAAGCAAACATGGTGACACTTCTACCAATTTGTATTGATAACCTGGTCCTGTTCAACTGACATTGCAAATTACTATCAATTAATACCCCTTCCTACTTGCTTTTGAATATAATTGCCAAAAATAACAATCTCTTCATGAATTACACTGGGAAAGTAGTGCTCTAATCAAAGGAGTAATTTTATCAGACAAAATTTGCAAAGCCTTCTTGTAGAGAGAAGGCTACATCTTCTCAACATAATAGGAAGCCATGAAATCACTGGCTTCCTACATTTTCATACAGCACTGAGTAGCTTTAAAATACGTCCACAAATTCTTTGACGCACCATCCTTTAAAAGGTGAAGACTACTTGGCCTCTCTGTATTTTGAGGCTGCCTTAATAAGCAAATGCAGCAGAAATGACCCTGTGTGACTTTCAAAATAGATCATAAAAAACAATATAGTCTGTTTCTGTCTCTTTTCTGCTCTCTCCCAGGAAAGATGCCTTTGGACCCCTGTAAGCCACCATGTAAGATAGACTGCTACTCTGGAGTGCCATTCTGGAGAAAACCACATGAAAAAAACACATAGAGATAGAGGGAGAGTGAGGGAGAGAGAGAGGCCCAAAGAATGTCAGCTGTTTGAGTCTTCTAGCCCAGGTGATTGACAGATGAATGAAGAAGTCCTTCATTATGATTATGAAGAGATTATGAGATTATGATGGCCCCAGCCATGGTCTGATTGTAATTTCCTAGGATACCTTATCAGAACTACTCAGTTAAGCCTCTCCAAATTCCTGATTCAAATAAACAATAAAAGATAATAAATGATTATTGTTATTTTAAGCCCCTACTATTTGGGGTGATTTTGTTATGCAGCCATGGTAACTGAAAGAGAAACTGGGATGGAATCAGAACTAGAAGACAAAACAAGTGTTATCTATCCCCCTATCAAACAAGGAAATCTTTAGCATTCACAAAAATCTCAGGAAAAGAAGTCTTATAAGTCTTCAAGAATGATGAAAGTGAAAAAAAAAAAAGAATGATGAAAGTATACACAATTCACAAAAAAATCCAGTGAAAAACAACACTAGAATAAGCACTTTTTATTTCCAAACTGGGTGTGACCTTTATGAGAATTTTCAACAATCATAGTTAAAACAAATATAAGACTGAATCTAAGCAGGACCACTTAAGCCAGCAGCAGAGTCACAGGCAAAGCTCTGGGCCATGCTCCGTCATTTCCACGTAGGCGCCGACACCATCCCTCTCTGATTTTCTACCTTCCTGACTTTTGTCAACAGATTGTGCAGCCAATACAGTACAAGTGTTTTCCCCAGCACAACTGTGTATAACTCTAAAAAGCAGGACTTCTCTTTTTCAAGGGACATGGAACTGAGGTGGAGTCCAGTCAGGAAAGCAGGTCCCCATCCCTGGACCAGAGACTGTGAGTCTGGGAAACCTATGTGTCGTGGCAAAGCTGAACCGAGGATGATACTCAAGGGATGGTAAATGGTGGTGTGCAGGCAAGAGGCAGCCACAAAACCACTTTCCTTGGACCACTTAGTGTTTTCAAAATAGAAAATTTCTCACTTTCCTTGGACCACCTAGTGTTTTCAAAATAGAAAATTTCTTCTCAAAGCAAGAATTTCTAGCTTCTCTTGAAATCCCGGAGATCTAGCAACCCTAGGTATGACTTCCCACCTGATCTCAACCACCTGGAGCTGCCTAGCTATTTCTCCCTTTAGGCAGAACATGCTCTCTTTCTGCTGCAATCCCCATTACTCCCTACTGCTTTATATCAAAGCTCATTTCATTCATTTACTTTATACTTCTGGTCTGTGTGGGGCTCTGAGCTTGTGTTTCGTGACCTATACTAACAGAAGTTTCAGGCTCCAAACTGCCAGGTGTCTCTTGGTCACTAGAGGTTTGAAATGTTTGGTGGCTTGGAAACTCAAATAAATTCTGCTGTTGTGCCCTTTCCAATTTCTTCCCCTAAATTACAAACGTAGGACCACGACAAACCCGTACACCTAACAGTTATGTAAGTCATCTTATAATGCTGTTATTCAGTTGTGAAGTGCTAAGTTTGCCTCTACAAATACATACCGAGCTTTTTGATACATCCTAATTGTCTGTAAAACACAAACTATGTCCATATACAGATCTAACATTCCCAGCTCAAATTACAGTCATGTGGAACAGAGTCAACTGCCGGTCAGTTCTGAGATTAGGAAGGACAGAAATGGAATAATGAGATCTACATATCGTGAATAACAAGTTAGTCACTTACCATGGAATATCTTCAAATGATTTCTACTGGTGACTTAATTAGGAAGTGAGAGCATTTGTTGAGAGTTTAATACCAGAATGTCACCAGGTGTGTGTGTGTGTGAGAGAGAGAGAGAGACAAAATGACTCACCAATTCCAGACATTGTCTGTGCCCATAGGCAGCAGCATAATGTATGCTATTGTAACCTTCTTTGTCCCGGATAGATGGATTTGCATCATTTTGAAGAAGAAATTCTAGACATCTGTAAGTATAAAGAGGAGGTGTTATTTTAGAAACATCTCGGGACTGAAAGGGATAATGAACGTAAATCCTCCTATTATGAATGTTCCAGGAAGCACTTCATGAATTTCAGCGTTTCTTTTAAAATCCCACAGCAATGAAGTTTTTTGTGTTGAAGGTGTGCGTATGCTCAGAGGCTGTCTTTATTTGAGCTTGAAATAGCCATTCTAGAATTAGAAAAGCTTAAAGAACAAGAGGGCAATTAAGGTTTTTGCTTTTTCTCAACTTCAATGATAGAACATATCTGTCATCAAGATTATCGAAAAATAAGTTTTAGAGTTCCATGTTCAAAAAACAAAGTCTCAACTGTAATAAACTGTCAGACGTTATGACAGGGCAAACTTTAATAGGAAGGAGTTTATTTTTAACCTTACTGTAAAATCAAAAGGTTAGAAAGTGAAAGTTAAAAAGAGTAAAAAATAAAGAACCCCAGAAAAATATACATAGTAAAAAGATTAAAGGAAAGGGTGAACATTTTTAAAAATAAAGAATTCATTTTGTAATCTTCTTTGAAGAAAGAATTTAAATTGTACCAATAGGAATACAGACCAGAAAGAAAATTTTAAAAGTCTTTCAGAGAGAGTTATAATTTTTCTGATAAAGCCACTGTCTTTGGAAAAGGTTAAAGGAAGGAACATGATCCTACCTTTGCTGAAGAGCTCAAAACTCTAGGACGCAAACATTCAGGGATTTAATGAGCTATGTTCAGGGCCTGCTGCAAATGGCCCGATCTTGGAGGTACAAGAGGGAATTACTAGGCAGAGAGAAAAGTTTCACAATTTCGGTCTCATTTCTATAACACTGGGCCAAACACATCTCTGTGCCAGGCACCACGGCAGGTAGTGTAAGCCTCAAGCGGATTCAGTTTCAAACTGAAATCAAAATTTAAAAATTCGAAGTATAGAGCTATACTCCAGATGAAACCTTTCAATAGGAAATTTCTATAGTTTACTCAAAAACTTTTACATGGTATTTGCCTATCTTTTGGTACATATAGAAGGCAAGAAGAAGAAATAAACCAGACTTACAGATGGTTAAAACAGATATATCCATTTCAAGAAGAACTGATGAAAGATATAATTTTTTTAACTAAATAGCTGCATGTCACATGATGTACCCATAAAATGCTTCATAATAAATCAAACTATTATTAGAGTCCTGCTATCATGCGGTCTTCAGCCATCTGTGCCTTATAAGGAAGAAGTCCTTTTTCATTTTGGTAATTAAATGTTCATGGATAGTTTCCCAGGTGTGACACACATGAAACTGAATTGGGATTTTTAAATGAAATCATTCAATAGGAATAACATTCCAGAGGACACACAGTCTCCAACTTCTGAATGGATTATATTCCAAAACTCAGTTGAATTTGTGATTTGTAGAAACCCATCGAATATGGCTGCACTACACTATCAACATCACTGTGAAAGCAACAACAGCACTGCAGAATCTGGATATTCTCCATATTGTTTCTAAGGCAAATGAAGTCCATGTTTAAAGTGGGGATGCTTATCTTTTCTCCTCTCAGTAACCTGACTAGTGATTTCGGCACTTAAGAGGCAAAATCAACAGATGCACGTTAGGTCAACAGTGTACTTGGCCCAGGGAGTGGCCTCCCTTTGCAAAAAAAAAGCTGTCAGGACTGGTTCCCTGCTCCTCCCGGGCCTCTCTATCTCCCTTCTCTCCATCAGCTGGAAGAGGGCTGGTCTGGCTCAGGGTAAGCTTGCAGTTCACTGGAGAAAGAATAATTTGCTGAGGTGCCTTAAAATTCTGCAGACTTTTAATACCATTAGTTTAAATTTTGGAGTACTGAAGCAAAATCTTGGTCATTTTACCTTTCTCATAGCTGTGTTTCCTGTCCCCACTCCAATTACAGTCATAGTAATGTCCCACAAACTACACGGGGCCACACTCTCTGCCTACACCCTACCACAAGAGCTGGGCATGGGAGGAGTCCCACAGGAGGCAGGAAACCCTGGAGTGGACACAAGCGTTTGGAGGACAGAGAAGCTGGTTCCTCTGACAATCAGGAAAGAGAAGAAACAAGCCAAGAAGTGTGTGCCCGTAGACTGGCAGGACACTAGATCCGCTGAGTCCCATGGGAGCAAGGCACAAAATGAGGACACCAGTTCCTCTGTTTGTTCATTTGTTCAAGGTACTGAATGCTGACTATGTGCCAGGCACCATGGTGGGCAGTGTAAGCTTCTCACTGGGACTCACAGTGCAGAAAGGACTCTGAGAGTTTCACTGTACATCAACCCCAGGTAAGGGCAGGCCTGCCAGCCCCTATCACAGCGACAGCTATGTCCCTGTCAGAAGCCAGAGAGAGGTAGGAGGGATGAGGTGGCCCAGGAGTGGCTGTTTGCAGGGGCAGGAGGCCGTTTGTAAATTGACATGCTTGTGGGGTGGGAGGCAAGGGGAAAGTACAAATGGGGTATTTCACACCAAAGACTCAAGACTTTTCTTTACAGAATTGGCTAACTAGTTACCTTAGGTTATAAAAGCAGAACCTAAGGCCCTTGGAGGAGGCAAACTTGTCCCCTGAGGCACATGACACACGGCAGAGTCAGAAATGATATTTAGGAAATCTGGCCCTAAAATCCACTGACCAATCACGGTGGTGGCTGAAGCAAAGCTTACAATCTCATGAAGTTCCCCAGGTAAACATAGCAGAATTGAAGGATGTATGAAAGGAATAGTTTCTTTGCCTTCAGAGGCAAGCCCATATCATTTCCTCAAGATCCCAAGTGAAATCCCAGAATAGGAAGGCAGGCAATGTGGTAACCAGAGACGCATCCGAAGAGTGAGAAATGGCACCTGGTCTGAAGCCAAGAAGAAACTTACAGTGCAGCTTCCTTTTCCTTCAGCTCTCTGGCTCTTTCAAGTTCTTCTGAATTTTCATGGGCATTTCCTAAGATAGTCTTACTTCTCAGCATAAGGGACAGAACAAAAATTGCAGTTAATTTTTTTTTTAAGGCAAAGTTGTTAATGGTTTTCATGCAATTTAGATCTCAACAATTTTCATCCCAACCCAAAAGAAATAGGCACCACTGATTTTCACTGAGCATATCCACGGTACTTCCAAGGCCATCCAGCACACCTACTCTCTCCCAAGGAATCCATTAGAGAATATTACTTTCCTGAAACTTCTACCTAGGCATCAGTGAGTAAGCAACAAATTGCCCACTCTTCCGTAAACTCTCCAAGTGAAGAAGTGACTTAGCTAGCTCGAGCTTCTCTGACTCCTCCCGCACTCCTCCCTGCCAGTTTAGCATCTCACGTACCCAGGAATGAGACCCTAATTGCCCTGTGTCTGCCAGAACAATTCTGCATCATCTGGGATTCCTTTTCCAGCTCTTAACAGATGAAGTATATGTGTCCCCCCATCCTCTCCACCACCCTCACTCTATCCCAAGTGAATAGCGTAGGGCCTGGCACAGAGTAGATGCTCACTAAATGTTTGCTGAATTAATAACCTGCATGGCTATGGGATCCAGAACGTTACATCTGACCTTATTATTATATAATTATATATGTACAGAGGGTGCCAAAAAACTGTATACACATTTTAAGAATGGAAAGAACTGTAATACTCAAGTCACGTTTGACTTCTGCAATTACAAGAGGTGCTTGACACGACTTGTATTCATCTTTTTTTATTGTCATATATTGAGTAGTACATTAATATAGTTTTTTTCATTTCTTAAAATGAGTATACTTTTTTCACCCTTTGTATTTTGCATATAATAAATAAAATTGCATTCTGTAACTATGAGGAATGCTTTTCAAATGTGGATCATAACCCATACTGAATTGTGAAATGAGTTGCATGGGTTGCAGTCAGCAGGGGCTTTTTCTAATTAAATAGAAGAGAAGATACCAGAATGCATCACACCCAGTAAAAGCAAATATGATTTTATGAAATTTTAATCTCCATCTTACATATATACATAAAACAAATATATGTGAATGTGTGTACTGGGTCATGATGTATGATGTACTTCTTACTATGGGTCACCACCTAACCGCATTGACTTATGGGAGAAGCAGTTAGCACTCACCCAGAATCAATTCCCCAGTACAGGGCAGCAAATAATTCAACAGTCCCTCCTGCCTCAAGCTTTTAAGAACGATTTCATAAACTGTGGTCATCTCCACCAACTTGTTGCCCTTCACTGGTTCACTTATTTATGTTTTCTATTTCTAGCCAACTATAGAATCCAAACATGTCCAAGGGCAACCAAGTTCCTCTCCTGCAACTCCTGAAAGGGCATTCATGCCTAGGTTTGGAACAATAATGCCCAGTTTACACGCACTGGTGCTGCATTGAAGGCTGTTGGAAATATGCATGAGCGGATGTTTATGACATATGACATATATATTAGCAAATGCAAGTTTTACAGCAAATGAAGCATTTAAGTGGTGATAATGAAAACTACAGTGTATGCCAAAATAAATTACAATTAATTTTGAATAAACTGAAAACCTGGGCTTGGCAGCTCCACTTGGCATTCAACCCAAAGAACAGAGAAGAGAAGTTATTGTGCAGTGACATGAAACACAGTGAAACATAAAGCAAGCAGGATGGGAAACCCAGGCTAGGAATGAAGCAAGTCCAGCTCCTTTAGGTCTGGATGAGGAAGATTTTTCATTTGTAGTTTCTGTGAAGCAGTAGGAATTAAACTTAGCAACACCCCAAACTCCCTGCCCTATCCCCAGAGGAAGAATAAGCAAGGTTGCCATTACTTCCTGTCCATGTCTGATGCAGCAGCGTAGTGCAGAGCTGTCCGTCCCCAGTCATCTGTTTCATTAACATTGGCCCCTGTGGTCACTAATGTCTCAATACAGTGGAAATGACAATTTGCAGCTGCATAGTGCAAAGGAGTCCTGAAAAACAAACAGCAATTTATTACTTTATTCAGTTCAGAAAAAGGCCTATCACTGGCACTAGCACTGACAAAAGTATTCAAGGGGTAGGAAAAACTCTTCAGTTCTCAATGTGTAGAGGCCAAGATCATGCCTTCCTTTGGCTATACAGGTTGGGCATCCTTTATACCTGGGACCAGAAGTGTTTTGGATGGTTAAGCATCCTGAATCTGAAAATTCAAAATCCAAAATGCTCCAATGAGCATTTCCCTTGAGTGTCATATCAGTGCTTAAAAAGTCTCAAATTTGGGAGCATTTTGGATGTAGGATTTTCAGATGAGGGATGCTTAACCTCTATAAACTAGAGCTCAGGCTACAAAGACAGTGACTTCAGGAACAAGGCCATCCACTACAGATCTATCCTCTCTTTCCATTCCCAGAGCCTGTCCAAAGCTGCATTATTTCTGTTTTTTTTTTTTTTTATTGAGTCATAGCTGTGTACAATAATTCAGTCAAGGAGTACAGTGTGTGGGCTTCACATACAATTGGAGATATTTTTATCAACCTGATTAATATAACATTCATGATATTTTCTCATTTACTATG
>CAUYRH010165699.1:0-10995 GCA_963574655.1 Perodicticus potto | reverse complement strand
ATCAGGAAAGTAGGAGACCACCAGCTGTTTGCCAAAAATACTGGAGAGCAGGTAGCAGCAAGTGGCACCCACTGAGGTCAATACACAGCACAGCAGAAGCCCCAGCCATGGCCCAAACAAGGCACCAGCTAAAACATTCTGTCTCCCGTCTCCTCGGTGGAGCCCACTCTCTGCCCGCGGGGCAGTCGCGTCGACAGCAAGTACAGAGCGAAGGTACAGCCGGCAAAAACCAGAAGGAGACCGAGCAGCGGGCACATTTCAACACCGCAACCCGAGCTCACCGGCAGCGCCGGGACCTCGTCGCGCGGTCTGAGCAAGCGCGGCAGTGCAGAAGCTTTTTAATTTGATCAGATACCAGTAATGCACTTTTGGTGTTGCTTCAATTGCCTGGGGTGTCCTCATAAAGTATTCTCCCAGGCCAATTTTTTCAAGTGTTTCCCCTGAACTCTCTCTAAGAATTTTTATAGTTTCATGTCTTAAGTCTGTTAACCAGTGAGAGTCGATTTTTGTTAGAGGAGAAAGGTATGGGTCCAGTTTCAGTCTTCTACAGATCGCCAGCCAATTCGCCCAGCACCATTTGTTGAATAGGGAATCTTTCCCCCAATTTATATTTTTGATAGGCTTATCAAAGATCAAATGACAATAAGTGTCTGAGTTCACCTCTTGGTTTTCAATTCTATTCCATACATCTACCTCTCTTATTTTTGTGCCAGTACCATGCTGTTTTGATCACTATTGATTTATAGTATAGTCTGAAGTCTGGAAGCATGATTCCTCCCAATTTGTTTTTATTTCTGAGTAATGTTTTGGCTATTTGGGGTTTTTTTCTGTTTCCAAATAAAATGAAGTACTAATTTTTCCAGGTCTTTAAAATATGACAGAGGTGCTTTAATAGGGATCACATTAAATCTGTAGATTGCACTGCTTTCAATTCTTTTGAGTTTATACCTAGAAGTGGAATTGCTGGATCATACAGCAATTTTATTTTTAATCTATTTTTCCATCATAGCCGTACCATTTTTCATTCCCACAAACAACACATAAGGGTTCCCATTCCTCCGCATCCTTACAACACTTATTTTCTATTTTTTTGTTAATAGTCACTCTATTGCTGTGGTTCTCAAACTTCCTAATGCCATGACCCTTTAATACAGTTCCTCATGTTGTGGTGACCCCCAACCATAAAATTATTTTCATTTCTACTTCATAACTGTAATTTTGCTACTGTTATGAATCGTAATGTAAATATCTGATATGCAGGATGTATTTTCACTGTTACAAAGGGGTCGCGACCCACAGGTTGAGAACCACTGGTCTAGTGGGTATGAGGTGTATCTCATTGTGGTTTTTGATGTGCATTTCCTAAAGATTAGGGATGTTGAGTATCTTTTTTGTGTGTTTGTTGGCCATTTGGATGTCCTTAGAGAAATAGTTACTCAAGTCCTTTGCCCATTTTTTAATGTGGTTGTTTGGCGGGGGTCGTTGTTGTTATCATCAAGTAAAAGAGCTCTCTATGGACAGCCTAATATGAGCTAAATGTTGGGGGGGGCAAAATTTAATAGTAGAAATGGGTGGAAAGGGCATTCTGGCCACAGGGCCCAGCAAGAGCAAAGGCGTGGAGGTGACAGTGTGCAGGTGCGGCCACGTTCAGCTTTCCTCAAGTCACAAAGCTGCCTTGGGCCATAAATCACAACAGGGAAGCAGCCAGCACTGAGACAGGAAAAGCTGAAGTGAGGAGGCTACACTGAAGGTAGCCCCCCTAGGGAGCCATCCAAGCATGGGAGTGTTCCACCTGATACAGAGCTGCCTTCAGCAAGGTCTCTATGGTGCCCATGGGACACTGAACGCAGTTCAGAGGAGTCTGTTAAGAGACTCAGGAGGCAGCTTTCCTCAAGGTTATAGGGTCACAACATCAACCAAAAATCATGTTTATTCAAAATAGTCTCTGAAAAAATCCCAGTGCAGGGCCACCTTGGGATTCAACATAGCTTCCCTGGGTCACACACGGTAACTTTTGCTCAAACACAGGTGCATTCTCCCTTCAACTGCAACCAAGATGAAGTAGCTGCCTTGATTTTAGAAGCCACATTATACAGAAAGTACCTTCTTTATATCCTGGAATCACATTAAGCCTATGAAAATGCACACACCATGTAAGAATGGCAAGAACCTAGGCCTCGGAGGTATATCTCTTTGGATGACGTGGGCCATAAGTCCCTGAATACCTGAGTAGCAGAAGCTTCAGCAGTAAATCTATTTTAGCAGTTCATAGAATAAGAAGCCTAGAGAGAGGAGTACTAAGCAAGATTAGTGCAGCGCTCCAGGCTTCCCTTCATGGTCTTGCGAGGGCTGCAGCAGCCCCAAGCATCACATCCCCACACCAGTGTCCAGGGGAAAAGGAAGGAAGGGGTAGAAAGAAGGCTTCCATCAGCGTTCTTTCAGCACCTGGAAAAATCTTTCCCTAGGTCTCCAGGTGTTTCCTCTGGTACCCTCTTTGGCCAAAACCGAGTCACATGCCTACATCTGACCGGTACCTGGAAAGTGATGGGACAGTCATGGTGGATATGGTGCTCTGGTTCCTGTCTGGATCTGCACCCTTCACCCTGAAACCAAACAAAATCAGGATGTGTTATCCAGGAGAAAGGGGAGTTGCTGTGCTGCAGGAAGGACCAGTGTGGCTGCACTACACTCCCTCTGGAACATCTGTTCACGGAAGACAGCCTAAATCATTTTATGTCAGCCTATATTTTATACTTAAATTATTGTTTTATTGATATGGTGAGGCCAGCCCATTCAAGTGAATTCACATGAGTTGAATGCCTGTAGGATAAAGCTTTACTGTGTTAATTTTGGAGATGGTACGTCCAGATGTCTGCCCTGGATTTTAGCACAACCTCTGGGCGTGGAATTCACTTGAGTCCCATGGCCTGACTGGATTCTAGTTCTACTCCTTGACCTTAAGGCCTGGGGATCTGCCTGTTCATCTGTAGCCAGGCCTCTCCTTTCCTGAACCCCTGGGCAGGCCGTCTGCTCCAACTACAGGGAATTCTATGTGTGTGATGTGTATACTTATAGATCACCAGGTATCACAGTGGCCTAGTAAAAAGCCATTGACCAAGTCTGCAGATAAATACATTAGTTCTTCGGAAATCATAGAAGCAAATTAACTCCTTGCTAGTTTTTAATACATAGTAAGGAAGGTCAATAAGTTCTCACTTTGTAGGAGGTTTTATGTATAACTTGCTGGCAGATGGGTCTGGCTTCATAGACTGCTTCCAACCCAGGCACAAGTTAGCCGGAACACTGAATCCATTAAATCTCACTCGTGTGCTATGCAGGGCTGGACCCCCTCCCACAAATAATGACTTCATTTGGCCTGCTCTTGAGGGGACAGGTGGACTTTGTCATGAATAGTAGTGTCTTGTCACAGGGTTAGCACAGGTAAATCCTATTGCCTGGCTGTGCAACGGAAAGCTTTCTCCTCCTCTTAAAGAAGTGTAGGAGGAACAGTCCTCAGATGTCTTTTAGTTCATCTACACAGAAGCCCCATAGGTGCATGCTGGGTTATCCACATTTTATAGAGGTTCGCTCAAGGTCACGTAGCTCGTGAATACCAAGCTTTTTCCATTGCAGAGGTCCCCCATGTGTGAGCACAGGCCACCTCAGTTGAAGGCCAGAGAGATGCTTCCTGCCAGTCACAGTTTTGACTGTGTACCTTTTGGTACACAGGATGTTCGCTTGGGCAGAGGCTTTGGTGGGGACAGGGACAGAGGCTGTTCTGCCTCTGTCCTACTTGTGGATTCTAAAGCAATAACTGAGGGAAGAGATAAAATAAGATTTATCTATTTAGAAATCATAGACTATAGTTATTACTATGAACTGCCCACCATTCTGGCCTAATTTCCCGCCAACACAATAGCAATTATGCATATCATGAAATATATATTGGAAGAACTCAGTTAAAAAATTTAATCAATCACAGCCCAAACCTGGCTCAGGTCTCCTCCGACTTCATAGATCACTGACCAGATTTGCAGTTCCCTGCTCATCACCACAGCAGTCTGCTCATGTTCTTCTCAATAAAGAAGGGAAGATGGGCTGCTTGGCTATACTTTCTAGAGGAAATTACATTACCTGAGACTGAAGAGAATGGCTCTGAACTTGGTTATGGCACTTCCCCAGTGAATTGTTCAGGTGAACCGCTATCCTTGAGCATCAGGACTATTGCCTGCATTCCCCCTCTATGATTGGCTTAGTCCCCACTGGTCTGTTCTGTCATCTTGGAGAGCCTCACCAAGTTCCTCCCTTCCCAGGTGTTTCAGGATCTCTTTATTGTCCTCTGTTGCCCTGCAGAGCTTGGTAGCAATGATACCTTGTTTTCTTTTTGAGGAAAGGAACAAACAAGCAAGCTAAAATAAAGTGAGCTTTTTGTCAGAATTTTTACATTACATTTTAGACCTGGCCCTAAAATTCAGTCCAAGGGGATTTGAAATCTTAGGGATCAAGCTGACAGTAGCATAGGAAAGACAGCAATTACCTTATGTCCTCAGTGATTTTTCCTTTTCTTTTGTCAGTAAATCTTCATTGCTCAAAACCAAAAAGCTACCTGGTTGGCCTCTTGAGTTCTCCCCCATCAAGCTGCTTCTGCCCACTGAGGTACAGGGCAGGTCCCATAGGGCAGATGATGAGTCCCTAACCCCTGGGCTTCATTCTCTTCTCTGGAATCCATTACCCATGCCGATGCTCATGTTACCATTCTATTGGAGAGTTCTAGAATGCTTATACAAGCACAGCTCTAAGCAACCTGTCCTGCCCTCCACTCTCCAGCCCACCATGCCCTTCCTCAACTGAGAAAGGGGCTCCCCTGACCCCTCCACATGAAGACAGCTGTGCTACAGTTGTAGACAATTTTTTTTCATAGTTTCTTCCTGAAAAAAATAAGAGAATTTTATGCGTGAAAGCAGTGTGTCCAGGGCCTCGTGACCTCTGTTATGTTTTCAACATCTTTCTTGATTGTCCCTCCTACTATGGTTTTTCCTGGGTCACCAGCAGCAGTCCAGAATTGACTCTGTTGTCTGTCAAGAACTGTAAAGGGTCTGACAAGTTAGCCTGCCATAGCTCCATGGATGCTGGCAGAAGACATGAAGCACCTGGGCCTGAGACAAAGGATTTCATTACTCACTACAACAACTGAAGCCTGATGTCTGCATTTTCTTGCACCACTTCCCCAAGCCACAGTTTCCACATGGTGAAGTAAAGAGAGCCAGGTGGCACCCACACATACAGTGGGCTGTGTTACAGGAGAGGAACCTTGTGAGTAGAGAACCTAGATATTTTATCAGGGCAGTAAACATGCCTCTGCTTTGCTCCAAAGAGAGAGATTATCTTCATTATACTAGACAGTAACTAAAACCTACCTTTGGCCCAGCAGGAGACAGTATCTCTATCTTCCAGGCTGCTGGTGGCTGTACACATTTCTTTGAACGATAGTTCAGAGCAATGAGCAGTCAATGCTTTGTTTGAAAGATATGTGGGAACATGAGCATCCCATGAATAATTGCCTCCCAACACTGTCCTTGCCTTGAATACATCCACACATTTGATTATTCCACACACACGTTTTATACCTACTCTGTGCAAGGCTCTGTGCTTGGAACTGAGGATATATAAAACAAAACATATCTTCTGCCCTCAATGAGCTCATTGTCCAGTAGGATAGAAAATGGACAGAGAGTAAAAGAAGATGGGATTAGATATTAGAGAAGGGTCCAAAGGGATGTGGAAGGCCAGACAAGGGGACCTCCAACATAGCTTGTAATAGGCATTGAGAAGCTTACTGGAGGAGGTGAACCTGGTGAGGCTAGGGAGAAGGAAGAGGCCAAATGCCTCCCAGCTCCTGCACATTATGAATGGTGGTTTCTGCATTTTGTTGCTGCACAGGGAAGTCCTTATGGCTGTAGAGGGTGCAGAACTCTGTTCCCAACACTGAACAGGTTGTTCACCGCTGGACTGGAATGGGGCCTCAATTAGGCAGGTCAGAGGCAGGAGAAAACAGAGGAATCCAATGATGCCTCTGAGGTGGGGATCAGGAATCAGGGTCCTTGGGTGGAGCACAGCCAAGGCAGCAGACACAGTTTATGCGATGAGAGCAAAATTTAAGTTCAGAAAAGAACTGATAGCCCATATTGGGACACAGAAACTCTCAAGGGATAAAGCTAACTGGAAAACCAGAAGTGCCAGATGTTGAAAGCAAGAATGGGGATGGGAAAGTGGACAAGCCCAGGCTCTGCTATTTTGACATAGGAGGTATTTCCTCCTCAGCTGCTTCGACCTACTTCAGCCTGGTTCCTGCCATGAAGTGGCTGTTGCTCCCTGGCTCCCATGTGGATCTGATTTTTACTTTCACCTGGTCCCCCAGTATATGAAGTGAATATTCCTGAGACCCTATAGCAAAGGTTCTCAACCGTCCTAATGCCGCAACCCTTTAATACAGTTCCTGTGGGTCACGACCCACAGGTTGAGAACCACTGCCCTACAGGACCTCTGCCCTCCAGATTTGCAGTGTGCTAGGCAAGAAAAGAATGGGGACTCAAAAGTAGAGAATGGACAGTGTTATCTTTAAGAGTTGAGAGGGGAGAGCACTGACTTCCAGGTAGGTCACCAGGGAAGCCCGCAGGAAGGCCTGCAGGGAAGAGAACACAGAGGCCTGAGACACAGGACGCTGAGAGGACACATCCGAGAGTGGCAGGTGATCCCAGCGTGGTGAGGACATGGAGTATATGCTGGGAATACAGAGGGCGGTTGGGGGATGAGTAGGAGCGGTAGAGTGAGGCCGAAATCTCCAAAGTCCTGATGGCAGATGAAGGACATGGCCTAGCAATTAAATGCCAGTGGAGAAAAAATTACTGAGTAGTTTATCAGTGGGTTGACATAGAGCCCAGATTTTATACAATAGTGGGTGCATGATAAACACCAATGGTTTATCGCGTTAGTTTGAGTGGTAACCCAGGCTTTAGCATTTGAGATTAAACTGGATTGGAGCCAAATTGGTAGTAGAAAAAGGATTCCAGAGTTTCTGTCACCTTAACAAGTATGAAGGCCTTCACTGGGGATGGGGTGGGGCTGTCCCAACACACAATCAATCACTCTTCCAGAGGAATGGCATTGTCCAGTGGTGTGGGCCCCAGTGACCATGGCTGTACCATGAGACCTTGTCCATGCTGAGACACTGTCCATGTCCTGCCCCTTGTCCACCCTGAGATCTCATGTTCACCTCTTCCTTTATTCTGTGAGATGGCTGGCAGCCTTCTGACAACTCTGCGTGCACCTTCACTGCTTTGCCTTTGGTGGGGAGGGAAACCAAGGTAACCAGAGTTTGTTTCGCTTGTTTGCAATTTCAAAAATCCTGAGTGGACTCAATAAGGTAATGAAGTCCTGCATATAGTAAGTAGGTGGGTCTCAGTAGTAGTAGTGGAAAGTGAAGTCTTTGTGCAAGGAATACTGGCTGTACTGGAGGCTAATGTGCCTGGGATGGAGAGGGTATGATGAAAGATGACATATCTTAGCTGACTAGCAGATTTTGATCATTAGTGAGTAGAAAAAAATGGCAGAATCATTTTCAAATAAAAAGTACAGACAACCAGAAGCAGGTGTAGGACATGGTAAATTGTGTTTTAAACACAGGGAAAGGCAAGGAGCTAATATTTCTGGATAAAACTCCTATGAGCCAGGCACTATTCTGAGTGCTCTTTATGGGTCAACTTGGATAACATTTATGACAATCTAGGGAGGTAACGACATGTGTGTGACTATCTCTGTTTTCCATATGCGCTACTGGGGCTCAGAGTGGTTGATTAAGTCACTGTCGTGGTCACAAGGATATTCACCAAATATTTCTGGCTCTTTACCTTCAGCATACAAAGCCCAATTATACTGTCAAGATCTTTGTATTTGGTGGGTCCATGGAAGTGATGTGTGCCAATTTGGGGCCAAGCATAAAATTACTGGTGAAGGACCTTCCAGGGCCTTCTTTTTCTCTGCTACAGTGGTTAACTATATTCCAGATAGTGACTCATCTGTCATCTTGAGTCCTGGATTAAGGGTCAAAGATGACATAGAGCAGAACCCCCAACCAGCATGGAAGGAGTGTGTATTATGAACATGAAATAAACCCTTATTGTTTTAGGCCACGAAGATTCTGGTTGTTTTTTAGTATAGCTCACCTGGCCTCTCTGGACTCCGTCAAGGCCACTCAGTTAGGAAGTGCCTGTTGGCTTTGTTATCAAGCCAATGCCAAGTGGACATCCATGGATCGTAGAACTCACAAGCAAGGTCAAGATGGGAGTCATAGATTTGTGTGTCATCTACACCAACATGGTAGGGAATGGAAAGGAAGGAATAGGTATGTGGTCTATAGGCCTTGGGGGTAATGCTTCCATCTCTCATGTTCTTTCTCTCCCATAGATTTGTGGCCAACTCCACGTGGCCTGTTAAGTAGGGCATCACTGCTGCCTGCAGGACCTGGTGGTTCAGAGACGTTGGCTTGAGCTTGTTGACAGCTGCACACTCGTAACACTGCTAAAAACTTCATAAACTCTGATGCCTGGAAGTAGCCCAAGTGATTTGAGGTTTTGCTCACTTGTAAATGTTTGAGTATTTTGTCCACAAATTGCAAATTGAGTAACTCAATTTTGAGGCACAGCTGTTACTTGGAAAAGACCCATCTAGGAACGCAAGCTCCTTGTGAAATAATTGTGCTTCATTTTTGTCAAGTATCAGAAAACCATTAAACTGCCGAGCCATATGGCAAATGCCCACTCAAAGCAGAGTGTGACAACGAACTGTAATGAATCTGTTTTGGGGGGTAAGTAGATAGGACAGCGTCTGGTTTTTGTGATCTACAGGAAAGCAGATTTGCTGCTTTGTGTTTCAGCCTTGCAGAGTCCTGAGTAAGGAATTTTCCTCCCATGAAAAATTCATATAAAAAATTAAGTTGTGGTAGATTTTTTTTTCATAGGTATATTTTCTCTTTCAAACACTATCCATTTGAGTTTCTGCATATAAGTTTATCCGGGGCAATAGAAACTTCTAAAAGTGTACATACTTTTCTGTTTTTATGTACTGATTCAATAAATATTTACTGGATATCAGTGTAACAGATAGAATTAAATTTAGTGGCTGAGCTCAGTGGCTCACACCTGTAATCCCAGAACTCTGGGAGGCTGAGGCAGGAGGATGGCTTGAGGTCAGGAGCTCAAGACCAGCCTTAGCAAAGTAAGATCTTATCTCTACTAAAAATAGAAAAATGAACCAGGCATTGTGGCGGGTACCTGTAGTCCCAGCTACTCAGGAGGCTGAAGCAGGAGGATCACTGGAGCCCAGGAGTTCGAGGTTGTTGTGAACTAGGCTGAAGCCATGGCACTCTAGCCTGGCAACAGAGCTTGAATCTGTGTCAAAGGAGAAAAATTAAGTGTAGCTGCATTTAACAGAAAAAAAAAAAGGAAAATAATGGTGGCTTAGAAGATTATTTTTTCTCCAAGTAAAAGACCAGGAGGTATAGATAGTCTGGGACTGGTGTGACGGCTTCAGGGTCATCAGGGTCATACTGTTCTCTTAGCTTAATCTCTTTTCTCTTTTCGTTTTTGAGACAAGAAAACGAAGCCTATTGCCCAGGCTAGAGTGCCATGACATCAGTCTTGCTCACAGCAACCTCAAAGTCTTACCTTCAAGTGTTCCTTCTCCCTCAGTCTCCCGAGTAGCTGGGACTACAGGTGCCCGCCACTATACCCAACTAATTTTTCTGGTTTTAGTAGAGACAGGGTATTGCTTTTGCTCAGGCTGGTCTTGAACTCCTGAGCTGAAATGATCCCATCTATCTCCTTGGCATCCCAGAGTACCAGGATTACAGGCATTAGCCACCATGCCCAGACTCTTAGATTATTCTTTGTCAAACCTTAATTGGTCCTTGTCCTCAGGGTCTAAGATGTAGTATAGCTGCCATACTCCTGCGGTCACATTACAAGCAGCAAGGGTGGAGAAGAGGAGAAAGGCAGGGCTTTCCCTTGTAAGGAGAGTTCCTGAAGTATCACCTAACACTTCCATTCAAAGTTCACTTTAGTGGCATCACCCACTGTCAAGGACACAGAGAAAGGTAGCAATATACCCAGCTACAGACAGAGGTTCTAGGACTAAAGAAGAGGGGAGAACAGGTATCGAGAAGTCGCCATCAGGCTCTACCATCAAGGTACAACCAGAGGTCCTCCATGTTTGTTTTTCCTGCTGGATCGTAACCTCCTTGAGGACAGGAACAGATTTTATTTATCCCTTATCTCCAAGGCATTAGCCCCGTAACTGGTAGGTTGTTTTTTTTAATGATCTACTATGTTGTATTCCTCAGCAGAATCCAGGCTTCTGTCCCCCTCTTCCACTTTCTTTGTTCCAAGTTGGCAAGTCAGCTGTGATTTGGGCACATTTATTTTTCATCCTCAAAGGATCTTCTTTTTTTTTTTTTTTTTTATTTTCAAGAAAATAAGAGGATTTTTTATTAAGTCATATACACATAGAACATGAATACATTTATGTATATTTGGGGTACAATGTGTTGATTTTTTTTATACAGTTTTACATGCTTACATCAAGCCAATCAACATAGCTTTTGCCTCATTTACTTGATTATTGTGTTAAGACTTTTATGTTCTACATTTGACAGATTTGACTTGTACCCTTGCAATAGGCTCCATAGGTGTGGTCCCGCCTTTTACCCTCCTTCTATCAAACCTTTCCCCTCCCCTCCCTTCCCACTCCATTTCTCTCCTTCACCCTGCGCTATGGTTGTGTTCTATCTTTCATAAGAAAGTGTGAGTAAATATAAGTTGGTTTCATAGAAGTACTGAGTACATTGGATACTTTTTCCTCCATTCTTGAGATACTTTACTCAGGAGAATATGTTCCAGGGCCCTCCATGTAAACATAAAAGAGGTAAAGTCTCCATCTTTT
>CAUYRH010165691.1:0-26398 GCA_963574655.1 Perodicticus potto | reverse complement strand
TTACTAAACCTCTTCCAAAATATAGAAAAAGAAGGAATACTATCCAACACATTCTATGAAGCAAACATCACCTTGATCCCTAAACCAGGGAAAGACCCAACAAGAAAAGAAAATTATAGACCAATATCACTAATGAATATTAATGCAAAAATACTCAACAAGATCCTAACAAACAGAATCCAACAACACATCAAACAAATTATACATCATGACCAAGTGGGCTTTATCCCAGGTTCTCAAGGCTGGTTCAATATATGCAAATCTATAAATGTAATTCAGGACATAAATAAATTAAAAAATAAAGACCATATGATTTTCTTAATCATAAAGCAGAAAAAGCTTTTGACAATACCCAGCATCCTTTCATGATCAGAACACTTAAGAAAATTGGTATAGAAGGGACATTTCTTAAACTAATAGAAGCCATCTATAGCAAACCCACAGCCAATATCATATTGAATGGAGTTAAATTGAAATCATTTCCACTTAGATCAGACACCAGGCAAGGTTTCCCATTATCTCCACTGCTCTTTAACATTGTAATGGAAGTTTTAGCCATTGCAATCAGGGAAGAAAAGGAGATCAAGTGTATCCACATAAGATCAGAATAGATCAAACTTTCACTCTTCACAGATTATATGATTGTATATCTGAAAAACACCAGGGATTCTACTACAAAACTTTTTGAAGTGATCAAGGAATACAGCAATGTCTCAGGCTGCAAAATCAACACCCATAAATCTGTAGCCTTTATATATACCAACAATAGCCAAGCTGAAAAATCAGTCAAGGACTCTATACCTTTCACAGTAGTGCCAAACAAGATGAAATATTTGGGAGTTTACCTAACAAAGGAAGTGAAAGATCTCTATAAAGAGAACTATGAAACTTTAAGAAACGAAATAGCTGAAAATGTTAACAAATGGAAAAACATACCATGCTCATGGTTAGGAAAAATCAACATTGTAAAAATGTCTATACTACCCAAAGCAATATATATTTTTAATGCAATCCTTATTAAAGCTCTATTGTCATATTTTAATGATCTTGAAAAAACAATATTTCGTTTTATATGGAATCAGAAAAAACCTCGAATACCCAAGACATTACTGTAAATAAAAACTAAACAGGAGGAATCATGCTACCAGATCCGAGACTATACTATAAATCCGTAGTGATCAAAACAGCATGGTACTGGCACAAAAACAGAGAGGTAGATGTTTGGAACAGAACAGGGAGCCAAGAGATGAATCTGGCTACTTATCGTTATTTGATCTTTGACAAGCCAATTAAAAACATTCAGTGGGGAAAACACTTCCTATTTAACAAATGGTGCTGGGTGAACTGGCTGGTGACCTGTAGAAGACTGAAACTGGACACACATCTTTCATCATTAACTAAGATAGATTCTCACTGGATTAAAGACTTAAACTTAAGACATGAAACTATAAAAATTCTAGAAGAAAGTGCAGGGAAAACTCTTGAAGGAATCGGCTTGGGTGAATATTTTATGAGGAGGACTCCCTAGGCAATTGTAGCAGTATCAATAATACACTACTGGGACCTGATCAAACTAAAAAGCTTCTGCACAGCCAAGAACATAGTAAGTATAGCAAGCAGACTGTCCTCAGAATAGGAGAAAATATTTGCAGGTTATACCTCCAATAAAGTTTTAATAACCAGAATCCACAGAGAACTGAAAGGTATTAGCAAGAAAAGAACAAGTGATCCCATCTCAGGGTGGGCAAAAGACTTAAAGAGAAACTTCTCTAAAGAAGACAGGCACATGGCCTACAGATACATGAAAAAATGCTCACCATCCTTAATCATCAGAGAAATGCAAATCAAAAATACTTTGAGATATCACCTAACTCCAGTAAGATTAGCCCATATAACAAAATCCCAAAACCAGAGATGTTGGCGTGGATGTGGAGAAAATGGAACACTTCTACACTGTTGGTGGGAATGCACACTAATAAGCTCCTTTTGGAAGGATGTTTGAAGAATACTTAGAGATCTAAAAATAGACCTGCCATTCGATCCTATAATTCCTTTACTTGGTATATACCCTGTAGACCAAAAATCACATTATAACAAAGACATCTGTACCAGAATTTTCATTGCAGCCCAATTCATAATTGCCAAGTCATGGAATTAGCCCAAGTGCCCATTGACCCACGAGTGGATTAATAAATTGTGGCACATGTATACCATGGAATACTATGCAGCCTTAAAGAAAGATGGAGACTTTACCTCTTTCATGTTTACATGGATAGAGCTGAAACATATTCTTCTTAGCAAAGTATCTCAAGAATGAAAGAAAAAGTATCCAATGTACTCAGCCCTACTATGAAGCTAATTTATAGCTTTCATATGAAGTCTATAACCTAATTATAGCATAAGAATATGGGGAACGTGGCAAAGGAGGGGAGGGACGGGGGGAGGATGGGTGGAGGGAAGATAAATGGTGGGGCCACACCTATGGTGAATCTTAGACAGGTTCAGGCGAAATTTACTAACTGTAGAATACAAATGTCTTCATACAATAATTAAGAAAATGACATGATGGCTATGTCAAACAGTTTGATGAGAATGTTTCAGATTATATATGAAACCAGCACATTTTACCCCTTGATGTCACTAATGTACTCAGCTATGATTCAACAATAAAAAAGAAATTAATTTTTAAGGAATGTACTTTGGTCAAAATTGAATCCAATTTATGTGAAAAATAGTCACTATTGTCTTTCTTTCTTTTTTTTTATGGTTTTCTTTCCCTCACCCCCTCCCTCATTTTCTGTCTGCTCTCTCCTTCACTCATGCCCCACTGTGTCATTGTTGTCATTAATTGTCCTCAAATCAAAGTTGAATACATAGGATTCATGCTTCTCCATTCCTGTGATGTTTCTCTAAGAATAATATGTTCCACCTCCAACTAGGCTGTTTATTGCAGCCCAATTTACAATTTCTAAAGGGTGGAAACAGCCTAAATGTCCTTCAACCCAGGAGTGGATTGGTCAGCTATGGTATATGTATATACAATGGAATATTACTCAGCCATCAAAAATAATGGAGACTTTGCAGCATTTGTAGTAAATTGGATGGAGGACGCCCTAAAATTCTCATTAGACTGGAGTCTGTACCCTTTAGGAAATATGACCCTATCCCATGATCTATGTACTCTTGGACCTAATACATTTTGGTTGTTCAGAAAAAGTCCCATGCTAAGCTATGTACAAAAAGACCTGTCATCAAGTTATACTTAAATTGCACCTTGGGTAAATTAGCTTGGGCTGTAGCATTAGATAAACCTGGGCTTGAAACCAGCTCTAAAATTTATTAATGATGAGACCTTAAACTACTTAAATTCTCTGAACCTCAGTGTCTCATCTATAAAGAGATAATATTAATATCTAGCTCAAAGAATACTCTGAGCACCAAATGTGATAGATTATGTCAAATACTTAGTATAGTGACTGACATAGAAGGACTTTTCAACAAATACTAGTGGCATCTGTGGGATTTCTTTTCTTTCTCTGAAAAATGGCAATCCCTATTATATATTTCCCCAGGATTATTGGGAGGACAAAAGGAGATAGGAAGACTATGCCAAGCAAAAGGCTATGTTATGTTATTGCCTCCCTCTTCCTCCCATTTCCTTTTCCTTCACTGGCAATCCAGCTTTAGATTTAACACTATACTAAAATTACTCTTTAAAAGGTCACCTATAACTTCTAAAATGTCAATTCTAATGCTCTTTTCTCAAGTCTCATCCTATTTGCCCCGTCTGCTACATTTTTTTTCATTATTGACCACCCTTCTGTCTTAAATTTCTCTCTTCTTGGTAACAAAATTACATTCTGTTACTGTACTACTGTTGCTGCTGCGGCTGCTAAAGATACCTCTGCTGCTAAAAGCTCCTCTCTGCCAGCCTCTTCAACACATATTTGCCAAGGTTCTAGCCCTGGAACACTCCACTTCCCCCTGAGCCCACGCTTGATGGGCAATCACATCTCCTGCAGCTACAAGAGCTCACTCTGTGTGGATGAGCCCTAAATTTATGACTTTGATCTTAACCTCAACTGATCTCTATTTTTGCTGAATGTCAAGTGTACCAATCTCTCCCTTTTCCTCCTTAAACCAGAACTTCCTCCTATGTTCCCTGTTCTCAGTTATTGATCTTACCACTCTCCCAAGCCACCAAAGCTTTAAACCCTGGTAATCTCTTTCAGTTATAGTCTTTATTAAATATTTTTCTGTCCAATTTGAATAGTAGATACCAAATGAGCTTGACTTGTTCCAGTCTCAATGTGCTTTACTGTAATCCTTCAGCTAGCACCAGATTCATAGACCTAACAAAGACACACCCAGGTCCAGAAGTATACACAGACACCACAATGACAAGTTTGAAACATTAAATGCATTAAGACAGAAGTCTTTTCTCCAAAGTCCTTTAATAAATCAAGCCCTTTCTAAACTTAAGGACATTATTCTCCTTTTCATTTCCCAAAATGGATGCAACCTTCACCATAGAATTTTATATGTTAAAGTTACAAGTCCCCCTTCCTTCAAAGACATACATGTTTCATATGCATAATCTTTTTTTTTTCTAATTTCAGGTTAATAGGAGGATACATACTATTAGGTTATATAAATTGATTTTGTAAGGTTAAAATCCACATTGTAGTTGTGTCCCTCACCCAGGAAATGTATAATATACTCGTGAAATGTACCACTTGGGTGGACACTTACCCAACTCCTCCCCCTCATTTGAATTTAATTTAGTTTTTTTCTCATGTGAACATGTATTTGTTAATCCTCTAGTTTCAAATTGGAACTGAGTACATGTGATGCTTATTTTCCCTTTCTTTCTTGTGATACTTTACTTAGAAGAACATACTCCAAAGCTGTCCAAGTTTTTACAGAATATACAAAATCTAAATTGTGGTATATGTATACTATAGAATACTATTAAACCATAAAAAAATAGAGCACACTCAAAAATCCCATCTCAATCCCATAACCATCTCCAGAGACCTCAGTGGAAATTTCTGTCTTTATCTTTGAATCTCACAGCACCTAATTTTCATCTCCCATATAGAGCTTTCCATAGCCCATCTTATAATTATTTAACTCTATATCATTCTCATGGACTAAGCTATTTAAAGACAATTAGAGTCCCATGTATTTTTTATCCATGAATTGCCCACAGAATCAAACAGGATTTTACACATGGTAGGAGCTCAAGAAGTGCTGTGTGTTTTTGTGTGTGTATCTGTAAGTATATGTGTGTGAATGCACATACATTTTAGTGGGATTGAGCCTACATACATTGAACATCCAGGAACTCTACAATCTTTCACATTAAAAAAACCCATAAACCCCCATATGCTCCTGAAGTAGGTGGACTTTAGAAGCCTATGTGAATTAATGGTTTAGGTAGGAGGAGATTTAACCCATAAACCTCTATCTGCCTTACTATCAACAGCCTGGTTAGCAAGTGTGACTTACCTCTATCATAGCATTTATCAAACCTTGTAGTAGATGTTTCTCTCTGATGCCCTCTACACTGAACTCCAGAGAGGAAGGGACTTTTAGCACTGGCTTCCCGGGGCCTGGGGCAGGGGAAAATTGAATATGTCTATGAATATGTGAACTGACCTATATGGATATCAAGTTCACAACTTTGAACTTCGTAAGTCTGCAAATTATTAGCTACATAATTTGACAATTTGGAGAAGCTATCAGCTGAGATCATCTTAGGATTTCTCTAGCCTCTTTCACTACAGCCTTATACAAATGTGTTAACAATGGCTGTTTATAAAGCACAGTGGGCAGCCCATCAACTTGGGCTTACCATTATTAATTCAGCCTTCAAATTTAAAGTAACATGACTATGGTAAGCATTAATAATTCCTTGCATCATAATATTTATAACAGCAGGCAGTTTTTGAAAACTATTACCCATATTTCAATAACACATCCTGAATGTTTTGCTTAAAGCACTAACCTGAGTGGAAGAGGAAATAGAAATATTCTGATAATAACAGTTTATAGTAATAACAGTTTAGAACTCTAGCTTGACATTACCAATGTGTGTCCTTTATTTTTTGAATTTCTGGGTAACGTCACTATGGAATCTCATTTTTCAAAAGTACTGGCATGAGCTGATCTCACTTGATAATGCTGAAATCATAAAATGGCTACAGTCCAAGCAGCTTCTAAAAATTATAGAGCCCCAGAAATGTCAATGGCCCTAAAACACCAAAACACAATAGATGGCAATTCCTTATCTATTAAAACAGCCTACTCTGTACCAATGGACTATTTAGGAATGGACAATTTAGAAAAAATACTGAGGTTAAATGATAAAAGCAATATATTTGGAGTCCACCAGGTGTAGTTTGAAACCTTGGCTTAGCAACTTCCCTTTGGCAAATTACACAACACTACTGGGCTTCTTGTAAAATAGAGCTACTTTAACACCCATTTCATTTTGTTGAGAGGATTATGTGACATAATATGTATAAAACACCTGACTCTCAGGAAGTACTCAATGCACAGTAGCTAGTATCCTCTTTTTGAGTTGGTATATAGCATAAGTCCAAAGTTATGAATGTGATCTCCATATGCATCTGTTCACATATTTATAGATGTATTCAAGAAACTCTTTTGCCCTGATCCAGACCCTTGGAAGCCAGTCCTTGGAGTCACTGCCCCTTTGGAGCACACAGTGTAGAGGGCATCAGGGAGACATCTATAAGGTGTGTTAAATGCTATGATTAGAAGCCAGCATAGTAGGGCTTAGAGAAGATTTCTTGGAGAAGGTAGTGCCTAAGGGTAAACTTGATGGAAGAGTAGCTATTCCAAGGATGAAAAAGGGAGAAAGAGCCTTTTTACAGAAGATACAGGATAAGAAAAGACTAGCTGATTTTTCTGTTGTAACAGGCTAGACTCCCAATTCCATTCAGTGCTAAGTCCTTTAGACTGGAAGCACTTAGATGGAAAATAGCTGGGTCAGGAAAAGTCCATCCTATTTCTGAAGGAATAACTCAAACTGTTGACTTGCTGATAGAATGAGGACCTGGTAGCATTATCTTTCTGTAATTGGAATAGCAAATTATTTAAATACAGTTCTCAAAGAACTTCTAGACACAAATAAACTCAGAATTTAATGAAAAAGGCAATGCTACTTCATATAAACTTGACGAATTTTAACACATTAAAAGTTAATTCTAAGAGATTGTAAGATCCATGAAAATTTGGCCTGTCTGGGGAAACTACTGTGTGGGTCTGAATCAGAAGGATAATCTTTCTCAGCTATTGTCTAGATCTGAGAGCTATTTGAAACCATGTACAAGAGTTATAGAAGTACTGGGACATTGACCACCTTCAGCACTCAGGAAACCCAGAAGATGGAGTGGCTGGGACAATAGATTCCTGGGCTATTCAGCTCTAACAGTGATAAGTAATTTCCTTTTACTTCAGTGTGAAAATAATATGATTCTGTCAATATCACGACAAGAAAAGAATTGACAAACATTACTATGGAGTTCCTTTTCTAAAGGTAAAAATACTAGCCTGCATTTTATTGGGGATAGCAAGTTAAGGATATCATCATCATCACATCATCACCATCATCATCATCCAAAACATCATCACCTCCAGTAGTATTTCTTTTATTAAAGAAAAAAGATTTTTTATTCTCAAAGGTCTATTGGTTTCTCCCAAATATCTTGCTCTGCTGTTGGTGTCTAGTGATGACCCAGATAAATAGGATTATGATTTATAATATACCAAATATAGTTAATCTTAATCAGAAGCCATTATGACTATGCTGAATTCCTGATATTACCACCCCCAAATGAGTATGTGTTGAGTATATTCATCGGCCATTATAAGAAAAAGTCCTATATATGGCTATAAATATGCATGGAGGCAACAAAAAGTAGTCTATCTTTGCACCAGATTAAATAAATATTCCATTTGTAAAAAGAATGTTGGAAACAGAGGCAAGATATCTAAAAACCCTGTTTTTACTGTCACTTCTCTACTTAACACAAGACAAAAAACTAACCAACTGACATTTCTACATATCACAGTTTGGGCTTTTGTTTACCTACCCAGAGCTTGTTTCCAAGGCCATTAGGAGAATGTTTCAGCCTGGCCAGGTTACTCTGGATTTGCAGCTGTGTTGTCAATCCAGGCCAGACTCCCAGAAGAAGCCTCCTAATTGGCTGTCAATAAGTCACTTTTATGCACAGCCTTTTCCTTAAAACCTTTTCCACTCCAGTAACATGGCCTTTCTGAAACAGCCTCAAAACACATTGGAAGTGTAGGTGTGGGGGTGGGAGTGAGGAGGGCTTGGAACCACTCGAAACTGGTGCTTTAACAGTTGTGAATATTCCCCAAATATTTCCACTGTGAATGTGCTTCAGTCATGTTAAGACAGTCAAAACAGTTTGACAAGTTTCTGTTTGGCTCTGGTCTCAGCAACTGTGTTCATGACCTGATTAGCTAGTGCCTACAAGGGATTGACAAGACTGGCAAATCCACTGAGACAGCTCTTTGTAAAGGGAAATTATGGCTGTGTAATACAGTGATTAACCCTCAGCACCCACAAGCTGTTACCCAGGGCACCATAACTTCTTCAGAGCCAGGGAAAGCAGAAGTGTGAAATCAAACATTTTCAACATGTAAAGTGTCCACCTACCAAACATATATTTTGCCTTTGAATATGATTTTAATGCTACCAGCTGGAATTTAGAACTGAATTCAAATCTTGCCTCTCCCACCTAATAGCTGTGTAAGCCTAAATAAGACAAAATCTCTCTGATTTCCATGTTCTTATCTGTAAAAATGGGACTATTGATTCCTACTTCCTAGGATTATTATGAGTTTACTTGTGAACTCACTTTACATGTGAAAGCACACAAAATTATTGTGAGTTTACATATAAAAACACTTAGCACAGTAGGCAATCAGTACATGTTAATTTTCTTCCCTTTTCTTGACTAAAATGTTTGAATTAGGACTTGCTACCATTACTGGTATATAACATAGAATACAGAGAAGGCTGCCTTGTGCAGAATGCCAAAATGATATCCCAAACTTTAAAAGTTCTCCCCCTTCTGAAGAGCTGATGCTGCTTTTCCCAGTGGGACACAATCTGCCACCACATCCGTCATTCACAGGAAGTTACTTCTAAGACTTAATATTCTTTTTGGCTGTTCATGGGCATTGAATTCTGAAGATGAGATATCTGAGCAGAATTCTTTTAACCCTGTCCTTGGATACACAGCACTTAGCCTTTTTAAAGGTCTTCCCTCTGCTGCTACTGACTGACTGACCCTCTGGCATAAAAGTGCTGACAAATGCCCTTGTTCTTGAAATAATAGACTTTCAAATCATATTGCCTGGAGAGATGGAATACTCAGAAAGGAAGTGCGGCATGACGAAAAATCAAATTGAGTTTTTATTTTTTCACTGTTCGGATTCTTACTTAGAAATTTGAGCTATCACTAAACCCTGAGATTGGGCTGAGACCTTTTTCAGTGTCTCACCCCTCCTTTCTTCTCATTTCATTGAAATACTTACCATGCCATATTGTATACATCTCCAAAATCCTTTAGGTCAAGAACTGTGTCCTGAACTTTCTCATAAGCCTAGCATCTTGCATAATGCCTATCACATTATAGGTGCTCAACTAATATTTGTCAAGCGAGAAAATAAATGAATGAAAGAATGAATATTAGAAAAACACTTTAAAAAATGTTTTTAGAAAGGCCTTCAAAAGCTTCATAGCCTCCTCCTCTATTCCTTAATTTTTATCTAAGTGTACAGAATCAAATATGAGGAAATAATCCTTTCTTCACTTCCCTGAGGAAAAAAAAACTAATTATCATAAGAGTCCTAATATAACAACTATGCTTTTTGACCACCAGCTAAGTATACAATCAGTTAATTAACTCCTGGAAATGGAGAAAACAAATAACTGAAACCCAGACATTTTCTACTTAAGGATCTCTATTGTGTACCATCTTTTTGGCCTTCTATACTACTGTTCCCCAGCCCTAACATACATTGCCAGCATGCTATTCTTCTCTAGGTTTGATTTACAATGCCAACCCCACTGAGAGTGGAGTTTCCATAGGTATTGTGCCTACATATCTGAGGCTGGCAGCAGTTGAATGGCATTTCCTTGGATCTAACACCCGAGGTCCAAAAGGAAGCCTTTCCCCACAGGGCTATTGGTAACTTTGAATGAGATAGTTTATACAAGGCACTCAGCACAGAGTTTGGCACATTCCATATGGTTGATAACATGTGAGCTAGGTAATTTCCTGCTCCTCTGAGTGAGAGGGCATCAAGTCTTTTTACCCCATCAACTTACTTTTTAGTGTACCTTTAAACAAATGACCCCAGTGTCACATACCACATTTCTTTCTATATGATTCTCTATGTACTGTTGCTCAAAAAGGTTCAATTCAAAAAGGTTATTAGACAAACCACAGCTGTATAAAATTTGAATTCATTCACTTTTATACAGCCCCTTGCCAATGCCCCTCACTTTTCCACCAATGTTTTATTTTCATTTGAAGAAGTTTTGCCCTTCCTACAAGAGACTTTTGCAGATATTAACAATCTATTACACCTTTTCCTTTCTTAGAAGAGGCAGAATTCTATTTTTCTTGAAAATGTTTAAGAAGATACTGAAACAAAAGCTTATTTTAACAAAGCTGTCTGCAGTACTTGTTCCCTTATATACCATGTACTTCTTTCTGCTACCCATACCTACTCTACCTGAATTCTTAGTGAAGCTGTCCCTGCCAACACCAATTTACTATTATTTTACCTGCTCTTGAATCTAGTGCTTTTTGTACAAATCCCATTGCTTAGCCTTTCCAATCTATAGTTTCCTTGGAATATCTGGAGTTTCCTCAGGGTAGATACTTATTTTTTCCTATATGTCTTTTGAATTTCCCATAACACGTTGCCTTAGGTTATGTAGTACTTCACACAGAACATGTATTTATTATATCCTTTTGAATAAACTGGACTTTGGGTAAGGAATGATTCCTAGAATGGTTGAAGCTCAGGCAAGGACAGTTCCATTCTTCTTGTAGCCTATTCTCCCACTGTAGCAACTTTTCCAGCATCTAGTGGCTTCCTCCCAAAGAAACATTCTCAACACTGTTCAAGCTGGCTTAGCCAAGTGGGGAAGAAATGGTTATCTTAGGTGATTTTCTTCCCAGTATGGTAGTTTAGTGAAAAAAGCCAAGGAAGCAGATGCTTTATCCCTCCAAGTTGTCTTGTCATTCTCCTTCCTTTAAAAGACAGACTGTCATAAGCTAAGTAATCTCCAGTACATCCAGCACCTGGCAACATAGGTTTGCTAATTTAATGGAGGAAAAAGCATTTTAAGTGACCTGGAAAAACAACTTAGTGATCAATGAATATATTTGGATCACAAGAGAAAATAAGTGTATCTGTACAATACTAAATGGGGAGAGAAAAGAACCATAATTTAGAGATTAGAAAACATCAGTCAGAATTAGGCCTATGCTAAGTACTATTTTATGTTCAAACTTATAAAAAGGTGACTATTTAATAAATGTATTTTTCTCCCCATGTGAGGCTTCTAAACCCCATCAGAGCTTTCTAAAAATGAGTAATGCATTGAACAATTGAGTGTTTCTTATATGACATTGTTCTAGAATATTTGGGAAAATTCCAATGATGTTGGAGGTGTCCAAAGATAAAGCTGCTGTAGTAAGGCAGGGAGGCTCAAAGGAGTTTTGAACATTACTTAGGGAAGAAAGGGTGGAAGGAATAAACCAACACATGTTATCTGATTTAATATGCACAATAACTGTATGATATGGGTACTATTACTATGCCCATTTTAGAGATGTGGTGTCAAAAGTTAATAAAATCAAGAATGACTGGCTGGATGCCCAATTCTCAGTGGTTAGGGTATGGGCCACATGCACTGAGGCTGGTGGATTTGAACCTAGTGTGGGCTTGCTATATGAACAAACAAACAAAAAATAGCCAAGCGTTATGGCAGGTGCCTATAGTCCCAGCTATTTGGGAGGCTGAGAATCACTTAAGCCTAAGAGTTTGAGGTTGCTGTGAGCTATGACGCCACTGCGCTCTACAAAGCAACAAAGTGAGACTCCGTCTCAATTAAAAAAAAAAAGAATGACTGGAAGTATAAGAAATTTTAATAATATTTAATTCTCCCCCTTCATTTTATAAATGCGGAAAGTATAGATCAGAGAGGGAAGGTGTTTTTATCAAAGTTACACAGCTACTAAGTAGCAATATTAAGACCTGAACCCTTCTGACTCCAAATTTAGTGCTCTATTCACTATGTCAATCTCCTTTATGCTGCAGCCAAAATTCAATCTCTCAACCCAAATGGGTCTCATTATTTCTTTGTTCTCAAATTTTCTGTGGAATGTGTTTTAATGTTTCTAACTTATATTACTCTGTTATTCAAATAGTATTTTTTGAGTGTCAGATACTGTGGTAGGCATTGGACCTTAGAATGGAAAATAAAATAGATAAGACTAAATTCAGTTCTGTTGACATTTAAAGTCTAGTGAGCAATACAGACATTAAAGAAATGACTGGCAGATAATTAGCAACTATGAATGTAACTAAGGAGCACTACAGAGTATATGAGAAATAATTTGATCTAGATAGGGTATTTTCAGGAAATTCCTTTCAGAGAAAATGATTTTTTTTGTTTTTGAGACAGAGTCTCACTATGTCACCCTCGGTAGAGTGCTGTGGTGTCACAGCTTACAGCAACCTAAAACTCTTGGGTGATTCTCTTGCCTCAGCCTTCCAAGTAGCTGGAACTACAGGCACCCACCACAAGGCCCGGCTATTTTTTATTGCAGTTGTCATTGTAGTTTAACTGGTCCAGGCTGGGTTTGAACCCGCCATCCTCGGTGTATGTGGCTGGCACCATAACCACTGTGCTACGGGCGTGAAGCCAAGAGGAAATGAATTTTAAACGGAGATCAGAAAGATAAGTAGGAGCTGGTCAAACAGAATCCAGTATTGCAATTTTAAGACCCATGTGTTTGATGGTTTTATTTATTCAATAAAATTAATGTTTATCCATTGAAATATTTATGTTGCTGAAGTCATTTAATTTCCAACCATTTAGTATAGAATCAAGGGCAATCAGATGCTTCAGAAAAGTGTTTTGATGGTAATTATGGAAAAAGATCCAAAGTCAATCTCAAAGAGCACAGTTGATTATCTCAAACATTGATTAGTTAACTTCACCTAATGAATTGTTGCTAAAAAGTTTACAACCTGAAGGTAAGGGCATTATTTGAACAAAGGAATGAAAATACCCCTTCACAAATCCCAACTGAAATAATCAACAAATCAACTTACTGATACTATTAACAATTACACCTCCCTTTCCATGTATTTCTGTCAATTGTATAATAGTACTAATTTAAATGTATGTCCATTAGTCATTAATTTTAAGATAATATAATATCATTATAATAGTGCACAAATAAAGAGAGAATATAAAGAGAATCTACTCACATGTTTTGTAGGCATACACATATACCAAATTGAGATCAATTCTCCTCATTCAAAAATGACTTAAACTTATGGAAACCAACACAAGGTCAATGAAGTCATGTTGCAGGATAAAACAAAAGGGGGGGAAGTGAAGGAAGTGGTGGAGGAGCAGCATACTTTAGAAAAAGGTTTCCTATGGTAACCAGAAGTTATGGCTCAGCACTCATGCTCAGTGGTTAGGGTGCCAGCCACATACATTAGGGCTGGCAGGTGTGAACCCAGCTCCAGCCTACTAAACAACAAAAACTACAACAACAACAACAAAATATAGCCAGGCATCGTAGCAGGCTCCTGTAGTCCCAGCTACTGGGAGCTGAGGAAAGATAATCACTTAAGACCAAGAGTTTGAGGTTGCTGTGAGCTATAACACTATAGCACTCTACTGAGGGCAACAGAGTAAGACTGTGTCTCAAAAAAAAAAAAAAAGAAAGAAAGAAAAGAAAAGAAAACAGAAGTTAATTAAAAATAGTCTCTGCTTTGTACAGAAAAAAATTCGAGGAAATTTTAACTCTGAAACAAGCAAATCAATTAAAAGACAAAACAATTTAATTTAAAAGAGACATTGGCTGAGTTACAGAATGTAAAGAAGCAAATAATGTTATAACAGATTCTTAATGATATTATATTATTTTCATTGGGCATTTAATAATGAATCTGCTGTAACATCATTTCACCTTACTTCCATAGATCTATGCAAATAAAAGAACTAAAACTAAACCAAGATACTCTTCTGACTAGCAAGAAAATACACAATTATATATATCAATTAGGCAAATGGCAACTATATCTTTGATATTGTCAGTGGATTAAATATTACAAGGCTGATAAGCAATTTCAATTTTCTGTGACATAGTGAAACAACCATTGACATTAACATTGTCCCAAGGTTAAGGGTTACATTTCAGAGGGGATAAGACCAATCTTTTAAAGATAGGATATCTCAAGAGAGCTGTATGCAAACAAGCTCACCAAAAATTCAATTTTATGATGACAAGATACAGATTAAGTATTGATTTAACTTTATCAAGCCCTATATTCCATCTAGCTAATGCTTTTTGTTCTTTGTACCTGATTTGTAAATATTATCTACCTAGTCCTTATCTCTACAGCAGAGAATGACACGTGGCCTCACTCTTTGCATTCTCAAAAAACATTTTGCCACAATCTTTTCAGAAAAATAAGCAAGAGAAATGACAAGTTCATAATTTAAAAAATGCAAATATTTGTTAAACATTTGAAACATAAAACTGCAAATTAAACCTACATTGCAGTTTAAACCTTTTCATCCATCAAACTGATGTACATCCAAAAATTAAGATCACTCTGTCGCTGGGGCTGGGAAAAGTAGGCCCCCTCATACATGGGTAATGGGAATGCAAGATGAAATAATCCTACAGAGGGGAATTTCTCAAGATTTAGGAAATTATACATTCATTTACCCTTTACCCAGCAGTCCAACCTCTAGGAATCTATCCTAAAAGTACATTGACAAAAAAAATAAAATAACATATTCAGAAAACTATTCAATGCAGCAGTATTTGTAATAGTAACACTGGAAACACACTAAAAGCTTATCAGTAAGGGGCAATGTCACTAAACTGGGGCATCCTTACAGTGGAGCACCTTGCAGCCAGAGGAAAGAAATGAGGCAGAGCTCCTATACTACTATAGAGTGATCTCAAAAATATATTGGTTTGTAAAAAAGTGGGGAGCAGAACAGAGTGTTAAATTATACTAGGTTTATATAAGAAAGTGAGAAAAGTTATGAATTATGGATAGCTAAATCTATATTTGCTTATATTTTTAAAAAGATACAATGGAAGGATAAATCAAAAACTATTTTTAAAAAGTGGTTACCTACAAGGAGAGAGAGGGAATAGGATGGAAGGGATAGGGAGATAAACCAGATTTCTTATAATGTATATTGTTTTCGTTTTTATTATACTATAGAACAATGTAAATATTTTACGTCATTAAAAAGCAAATTTGACTTAGAAAAGCAACTGTTAAAAAACAAAAAATAAATGAAACAAATGAACTTAACTATATTTCAAGTTATCGGCAGACCACAAAAATAATTATTCCAAGGGACTTTAATACATAATGCTTAGTTTATACATCCCTAGTGAGATACACACTAAAAAAAAAAAAAATTAAAAATAACTCCAGAGGATTTCCAAATTGCTTTCAGTCCTCACTTTGCTAATAATAATATTGATTGTTTCAGTAAATACTTTGTTCGAAATATATCTATATTATGGTTTGCTTTGAAAGTATACATAGAAAGAAGCAATCATATTTGTGCAATAAGGATCCAAGATTTTCAGCATAAGAAAAAAAGAAACAATTAAAGAAATTAAGTAAAACTCCTAAAATTGAATTGAAAATAGAAGCATAAAGACATGATTTATTTCTCTAGCTCTGTCCACTGTAAAGGTAGAAAAGATGGTGTCTATGTTCTAAGTATTGGAACACAGACAAGATATTCTGGCCCCTGCAATGCCCAGTGCAGTACCCAGTGGGGAAAACAGACAAGTGGAAGGAATGAGGAAAAGAACTCCTATTCAATAAATTGTGCTGGGAAAACTGGGTAGTCACGTGTAAAAGAGTCAACCAAGATCTACACCTCATCCCACTGACAAAAATTAATTCACAATGGATAAAAGATTTAAACCTAAGGTATGACACTATACAAATTTAGAAGAAAACATGTGAAAAACTCTTGTGGATATCAATGTAGGAAAGGGATTTATGAAGAAGACCCCAAACACAATCACAGCAACAACAAAAATAAACAAATGGGACATGATCAATTAAAAAAAATTCTGCACAATCAATACAGTAGACAGCCTACAGAATGGGAAGAAATATTTGTATGCTACACATCTGATGAAGGGCTAATGACTAGAGTCTACTGAGAATTCAAGCAAATCAGCAAGAAAAAGTCAAACAATCCCATTAAAAAGTGGGCAAATGACACGGAACAGAAACTTTTCAAATGAAGATAGTTTAATGCCCCCAAAACATGAAAAAATCCTCAACCTCTCTAATCATCAGGGAAGTGCAAATCAAAACTGCAATGAGATATCAGGTAATTCCAGTGAGAATGGATGATATTAAAGTCCCAAGACTACAGATACTGGTCTGAATTCAAAGAGAAAGGAGCACTTATCCACTGTTGGCAGGACTTCAAACTAGTGCAATCTCTGTGGAAAGCAGTAGGGAGACACTTCAAGGAACAAAACGTAGATCTACCATTTGATCCAGCAACCCTATTAGATGTTTACCCAACATTAAAAAAAAAAAATTATCAAAAGACACTTTTCATTCTAATATTATTAGCAGCATAATTCACAATTGCAAAGATGTGAAAACAACTAGAGTGTCCATCAATACATGAACATATTAATAAAATGTAGTGTATGTATATAATGGAGTATTATTAAGTCATAAAAATGTCATTCTAGTATCTTTTGTAACAACATGGATGAAACTATAGACCATTCTTCTAAGTGAAGTATTGCAAGAATTGAAAAACAAACAACACATGTCCTCAATAGCAAGTTGGAACTTAGTCACTCAACACTTAGGTGCATGTATGAAAGTAAAACTCAATGGAAATCATATAGAAGGGAGAGGGTAAAAGAAGGTTAAATTCATACCAAATGGGTGGAGTGTACTTATTCTTGGTGAAGGACAAACTTATAGTATTGACTTAAAATGTACAAATGTAAATTTATGTGATCAAAATGTGTTCACTCCTGTAATATTTTGAAATATAAAAAAGAAAAGAGAATGGATATATACCCCCCCAAAAGACAATTAATATGAAGGTACGGTTAAGTAGGTGGAATCCAGTAGTATGGATAAGTGCCACAATAACCCAAGTAGAGTTGCTCTATAACACAAAGTAAATGGAAATGACACACAAAAGAATAGATTATAAATGAGCTACATAAAGGAAGGAAAACAAAGATAATTGCTATGCCTAAAGAAGAGAGAGAGCAAATGGAAAAGAAGCAAGAGGCAAAGATATAAAGAAGAAAGCTTTCCTGAAATGGGTAAAGAAATAAATCAGCAGATAGAAAAGGCTAACTAGATACCAGACTAAGTTGATGTTCAAGTGACTAATTTCTAAATATATACATATGATTTTTTTCATCTCCACAAATAATCTTTCAAGTATTCAGACACATTTTTTTTATCTCCAAAAATAATCTTTCAAGTATTCAGACACATTTTTTTAAATTTTTATCTACAAAGAAAATCAGCCTTACCTCAGCTTTCTCCTCTGCAAAACCAAAATGACTATCTATGCATAGACTACATGTTTACTATAAGACACATATGTAAAAACCAAGTAGTTCAGAAATATTAAAAGAATAGACAAAAGTGAACCAGACAAATACAAACAAAATGAAATTTAACTCATCAATATTAACATTCGAGGCAAGAAATAGAAATTAAGTCAAGAAGCACTGCAAAAGACAAAGAAAGTCAATGTTTATTGATAACTTTTTCATGACTCAAATTCTCATATGGAACTTTTTCTTTAATGTGTCAAATAATATGAGACTGAAATAGATAAATAATTATTAAAATATAAATGGATCTTATTCATACTAATAACCAAAATATAAAATATCTATTAGCCAAAAAGTAGAAACTTCTATGAAGAAAAGTACAAATTTTAAATTGAAAACACCAAAATAATAAAAAAAGAGTGATAAATCATTTTCCAGAATGCAAAAAAAAACCTGCATTAAAAATATTTTAATTTTTCCCAGATATATAAATTTAATTTAATTCTAATCCAAAATGCTTTTGAAATTTACATAAAGAACATGAGAGTGCTCTAGTAGACAATGAAGCATGTTACAATATTTTGATAAAAGAAAGAAAAAATAGTCATATCAGTGATTAGAAAGCCTAGGAGGGTAAACCAGTATATTTAAATATTTGGTATATAATTTTGGCATTAAAATGCATTTGGGGTAGATTTCCTATGGTCATGTCATGATTGGTGAAAATTTTCCAAAAAATATAAAGTTAGGGTTATATATTGCAAAATGAAATGAGAAATGATTTCATAAACTTTCAGAAATATCTGCTGTTTAGGTAAAAAGACTTTTCTAAGTCTATAAATGAAGAAAGAAACTATATAGGAAAAATATGACAGATTTGACCACACAAAACTTAAAACTTTGGTATGTCAAATGCCACCATAAAAAAATTAAAAGGCAAATAAGAAAATATTCATAATAAATACCAAAATAAGATAACAGGTATTACATGAGATCTAACATATGCATGATTTTACAAATCAGTAATAAAGGAAAGTATACACCAACAGACACATGGGAAATAGAAATGAACACTTTATAAAGTAGAAACACACAAAATAAAACCAATAAAACAAGACTAGTTTGACAGTTGAAAAGTCATATCATAGTGTTGGAAATTATAATATCCTATAATTGTGAGAGTATAGTGAAATAGACATTTATATAATTACTTGTAAGAATGTAAATTGCACAATATTTCTGAAAAGCAATTTGTTATATGTACCCACCACCATTCCCCTGCTCCAAATAATGTACATACCTTTCAGCCAGTAGAGCAATATCTAGAAATTTATAAAGAGGAAATAATAAGATATTTGTAAAAGATTTATGATATAAAAATAGTAATTCTCAATAGTTATTTAGAACTTACATTAATACTAAACACTATGCTATAGTGTCTATGGTATCACTAGCCCTTTAATGTTCATGAAAAACTTATAAGTTATTCATATTTTCAATTCCATTTTGCACATGAAGATATGAGGGTTGGAGTATTTAAGTAACTTGCCAAGATCACAAAAACGGTGAGCATCAAATCTGGGATTTGAACATAGACCCAAATACCAGAGCCTATGCTCTTAAACCCTCCCCCTATCATTGTAAATAATATAGTGGTTAATAAATTATGATTTATCCTCTTGAAAGTATGCCATTAAAATTACTACATAATAGGTGGTGACAGGAATATGCTCATAATTTGCCATTCAGTGAAAAAATGTTCTATATTTTAGAGCACATATTAATATTTTAACATTATGTCATTCTAATGATACAAAACCAAAAAATGGCTGCATCTTTGTCTACAGAGAATACCAGAAAAAGCAGAGGCAGAACTAAGCTTGCTCTGTCTGTCTTTCTCACTATAGCAGGCTTGTACTTCTGCTACCTTGCGGGCAACTGAGATTATGCCGGTTGTGAAAAGGCAGCTGAAATCATTGGTAGTTGCTTCCCTAGGGTGCCCATGCATACATGTTTTCTGAAACCAGTTTCCTGACATCATTTACTACAATTTTTCCAATGGTTATGTAAGATTTTAATTCCCAAAATCATTTCCTCTATATACCTCTCTATATATGTAAAATTCTCAGAGTGACTTCTGCTTTTCTGAAGACACTGATTGATACAGGATTTAGTATAATAATATGGTCATACATACATGCTAAGAGATATCAAAGGCACCATAATCTACGAAAAGGGATTAGCACATTGTTGTATGGAATAATGTTCAGTTTTCCTTTAACCTTTTCATTAGAAGTACCACTGTGCTTCACTAATAAGGGGACTGTAGTAACATCTGTAAAGAAAAAAAATTACTAGCCCTAATTAACCCTATTAACTTAAAAATAATCCACTCAGGAGAGGGGTACCTGGAAAGAGATGTTGAACTTGAGGACCTTCAGGACCCTCCTCAGAGGGGAACTCAGTCTTGGTTCACTGAGGTTTGCAGTAAACAGATCTGGCTTGTTTTATAATAATTAATCATTGTTATTATTATTTATAGACAGCTTTATTAAAATAGAATTAAACTGAAGATCAGATTAAGCAAAATTTAAACTAAGTTAGATTGAAAGCCTAGAGAACAAAGGGCCAAAAGGGAACAGCAGTGCGAGTTCATAATAATAATAATACCTTGGATTTATATAGCTCTCATCCTCCCACAAGCGCAATGTGAATGTGAACCGCATATATAAGTGGATGAAGAAGTAGATGCAGTTTTCCTTTCTCAAGTCTGTATTTAAAAAGCTCTGACAGAAGAGACTAGCAAATGGAGAATCAAGATCTTAAAACCAATTTGAAAAAGCTCCTCATGGAAACACATTTTGAAACATGTTTGCCATTCCTGTGAAAGGGGCAGCATTCTCAAAATAAAGGCAAGACTTGTACATCAAAGAGGAGATCAAAATAAATGAACAAATAAAAGATGATATATCAGTGTAACTGTTCCTCAGAAATGATAATTAAAATGTTACCTGTCCATGAAATTTTCCTAAGTTGCCTCAGCTACAAGAGATATCTGAACTCCTGAAAGGGTTTTGCATAGGATTTACAGGGCACACCCTTAGCCCAGTCCACCTTTTACTGAAATCATTTACATATATTTCCTGTCTCTCTCACTAGACCACTAGTTTCCAAACTTGGTTCTTTAGAATTTCTGTAAAAAATATATTTAACATCTATATATGTATGCCTTATTGTCAGAATTTCTGATTCAGGGAGTCTTGAACAGTCCCAGGAATCTTCATTTTTAAATAAACACTGGTTCATTTGCTGTTGGCATTTCATCCCTAGATTGTTTTTTCTTTGAGGATAGGGACCATGTTCTATGTAACGCACTTCTTAATGTTACTGCAGCATTTTATAAAATGCTACATGTATAAAAGGTTACTCAATAAATTGTCATAAGATGGATGGATGAGCATGCAATAACTAAATGTACTAGGTTATCAATTTAAAAGGTAAGAGAAACAGTGTAGTCTTCAACTGCTGTGGAGTTCATAGAAAGATAATCTTACAGCAGGGGTCCTCAAACTTTTTAAATAGGGGGCCAGTTCACTGTCCTTCAGACCGTTTGAGGGCTGGACTATAGTTTTAAAAAAAAACTATGAACAAATTCCTATCCACACTGCACATATCTTATTTTGAAGTAAAAAATGAAATGGGGAGGCGCCTGTGGCTCAAAGGAATAGGTCGCCAGCCCCATATACCAGAGGTGGTGGGTTCACACCCAGCCCTGGCCAAAAACTGCAAAAAAAAAGAACAAATACAAATACAATATTTAAAATGAAAAAAAAAAGGCACCCCCTATCGGCAATAAAAAAAACCTCTTAACTTCAGGAAAAAAAGGCCCCCCTTAACCGCAAAAAAAGGCCCTACTAACTGCAAAATGAAAAAAAAAAAATAGACCTCCTAACTTCAAAAAAAAATACATCCTAACTTGTTCTTACCTCGGTCCTCAGGCAGCAGCAGGCTCCACACAGGCAAGCTCGTGACCCCTCCAATCACAAGTCTCAGTCTCATCTGAGATTGAGAGGAGGAGTCAAGAGACAGAGAGAAAGAGGGGAGTCAGAGAGTGTTGCACACATTCCACACATGCACACTGTGGCCCGGAGAGTCAGCTGCTAAGCAGGACAGGCAGTGGCAGCAAAAACACCCAGCAGGCTAGATAAATGTCCTCAGTGGGCCACATGTGGCCTGAGGGCCGTGCTTTGAGGACCCCGGTCTTACAGACTAAAATTATGATGTTTTTAAGAGGCAGATATTCCCTAAGCTGAACTCTGAAGAAAAGGTTGTATTTATAACAGACAAACAAAAGGCAGGGAAGGTAGAAGAAAGACTGAATAACACAAAGGTAAAAACATATGAGGTATGTTTACAGAGTAGTTATTAGAAATTCCTATGTCCATTTTTTTCTTTTAAAGTCAGAATTCATAAATGCCCTTTAATTTCATACCTAATCAACAGATGTTCACTCTGTTCTTTTCCTACATCATTTGATTTCCCTCTTAATAACATGACTCCCATATGTTTAAAAATTCAAACTCCTTGGCATAATAGACACAACCCTTTAGGATCTAGTCCTACATACAAGCATACATGCATGAATACACACAAACACACAATCACCTGCTTTTTAATTTTACTGAATGGCCTCCTGCACTTTTAAAGATATAGTACTTGCTCTATGCCTCCTCCAACACTTGCATCCTGTCTCCTAGTCAGACTAATTTCTTATGGAAAAACTAGGGTCAGGATCACATCCTCTAACACCTATTCTTTGACCACATAACAAGATCCCTCCCAGCATTAAAGTTTTTCCTCATTGCTACCATAGCTTCCTGTAAAACTTCAATCATGTCACATATTACACCATTTTATAATTTCCTATAGTTTTTTTCCTAAAAATGTATCATCCTCCATAAACATAGGAAAAACATAAGATGGAATATCTATTGCCTGGAAAATCCTTTCTGTGATAGGCAGCCTCTGATTGCCCCAAATGTTACCCACTTCCTCGTATTAATGTCCTTTTGTGAAACCTTATCCTTGAGTGTATGGGCTTTTTAAAACAAGCAGAATACAGAGGAAGTTATAGTATTCTACTTTCAACAGTAGATTACAAAAAGACTGGCTTCCATTTGGGGTACTCTCGAGAATATTCTTTGTCTCTCTCTTTCTCTCCCATTATCATGATTGTCATCACTATCATCATCATCAGTTGTTACGGTTTGAGAAAAGTTAGGTCCATGTGACAAGAAACCAAGTCCTGCCAGCAATCACAAATATGAACTTGGAAGCCAATTTTTCCAGTGCAGGCAACAGTTATATGAGTGGGATCATAAGGAAATTCTTCAAGTCAAGTCCTGCTGTGATTACTGCTCTGACCAATGGCTTGGTTATAACCTCATAAGAGACCTCTAATACAATCCTGAACAGAAGTGGCAAGAGTGGATGGACATCCTTATCTTTGTCTTGATTTTGCAAAGAAAGTATTCAGTCTTTCACCATCAAGTATGAATTTAGCTGTGGGCTTTTCATTGAGGAAATTTTCATCTATCTCCATTAGATGAGAGTTTATTATCATGTGATGGTTTGGGATTTTATCAAATATTTTTCTACATCTACTGATGTGATCACGGAGGGTTTTCTTAATTTTATTTTTATGGTATTTTCATATTAATTGATTTTCAGATGCTAAATAAACTTTTCATTACTGGGAGAAATTCCATGTGATCATGGTATATAATTCTTTTTATATGTAACTTGCTTCAGTGTGCTAGCATTTTGTTGAGGATGTTTGTATTAACATTCATCCAGAGATACTTATCTACAGTTTTCTTATGATATCTTAGTCTAGTTTTGATATCAGGGAAATACTGGCCTCATAGGATGAATTTAGAGTTGTTTCCACATCTTCTACTTTATTGGAAAAGTTTGGAAGAATTGGTAACAATTCATCATTAAGTGTTTGGCAGAATTCGTCAATAAAACCTATTGTGCCTGGGATTTTCTTTGTGAGCAGTTTCTGATTATTAACTTAATGTCTTTATTCATTATATGTCTGTTCAAATTACTTATTTTTTCTTGACTAAGTTTTGGTAATTTGTGTCTATCCAGAAGTTTGTACACTTTGCTGAAGTTATGCAGTTTAATAGTATATAGTTGTTTATAATATTCCTTTATAATCCTTTTTATTTATGTATTATGGATAGTAATGTTCCATCTTTTATTTCTAACTCTAGTAATTTGAGCCTTTTTTTCTTACTGTATTTAGCTAAAGCTCTTTCAATTTGGTTGATCATTGCAAAGAATTATTTTTTATTTATTTTCTTTGTTTTTCTATTCAAATTTTACTAATTTATGCTCTAAAGTTTATCTCTTTTGTAATACTTCCTTAGATGTAGCTTTCTCTTCTTTTTTCAATGTTTTAAGGTTATTGTGTTGTGATCCTTTTTCTTAACACAGGTATTTACAGACACATATTTCTCTCTAAGCACTTCTTTAGCTGTATCTCATAAACTTTGGTATGCTTTGCCTTCATCTTCTTTCGAAGATAAGTATTTTCAAATTTTATTCCTGTTTACTTTTTTATTTTTTATTAATTTTTCATTAAAATTATAACTATATACATTTATGAGGTCCAATGTGATGATTTGATACACAATGAGGAATGTTTAAGTGAACTGATAAACATAGCCATCACCACACTTAATTATTTTTTGTGGTAAGACATTTAAAATTTACTCTTGGTTATTTTGAAATATACCCTTGCATCATGCACATTAGTTAAGATCCCACCTAATACCTTCCCTCCTCCCATCAATCACCCTCCCTCCCCTTTCCCTCTCCCTCCTCATACCTTCCCCTTGCTAGACTATATTTGTGTTTATCATTTGTATGAGTGTGTAAGTGTTTATATATTGGTTTCATAATATTGATAACATTGGACACATTTTTTCCCATTCTTGAGATACTTTACTAAGAAGAATGTGTTCTAGCACCATGCAGGTAACTATAAAAAATGTAAAGACTCCGTCTTTGTTATGGCTGAATAATATTCCATGGTATACATATACAACAATTTGTTAATCCATTCATGGCTTGACAGGCACTTGGTTTTTTCCACAAAGCAAATATCACCCTGATCCCCAAACCAGGAAAGGATTCAACAAAGAAAGAAAACTATGGACCAATATCATTAATGAATATCAATGCAAAAGTATTCAGTAAGATCCTAGCAAACAGAATTCAAAAACACAGCAATAAATTATACACCATGATCAAGTTGGTTTTACCCCAGGGTTACAAGGTTGGTTCCACATATGTAAATCTATAAATATAATACATCACATAAATACTACAAAAAACTAAGACCATACGATTTTTCTCAATTGATGCAGAAAAGGTTTTTGATAATATCCAACATCCTTTCATGATTAGAACACTTAAGAAAACAGGCTTAAATGGGACATTTCTTAAATTGAGGCTACCTGAAAGAAACCCACAGCAAATATCATATTGAATGGAGTAAAACTGAAAACATTTCCACTTAGATCTAGAACTAGACAAGGATGCCCATTGTCACCAGTGCTATTCTACATAGTGCTTGAAGTCTTAGTCATTGTAATCAGTCAAGAGAAGGAGATCAAGGGTATTTAAATGGGGACAAAGGAGGTAAAACTTTCACTCTTCACAGATGACATGATCTTGTACCTAGAAAACCCCAGGGACTCAACTACAAAGCTCTTAGAAGTGAGCAAGGAATAAAGCAGTGTCTTGGGATACAAAATCAGTACCTACAAATCTGTAGCCTTTATATATACCACAATAGTCAAGCTGAGAATACAGTAAAATTTTCTGTTTGATTTCTTCTTTGGCACATTTGCAATTTAGGAGTATGTCGCTTAATATCCACCTATTTTTTAGCTTTCCATATTTCTTTGTGTTATTGATTTGTAATTTCATTTCAATGAAATTTTTCTTTAATTTCATCGAAATCTGTAGCTATGGTTTAGCATATGATCTATCCTGGAATATGTTCCACATGCACTTGAGAATAATATTTGTTCTGTTGGGCAAAGTGTTTGAAGTATCTGTTAGATAGGTGGTTTAAAGTGTTATTGAAACCTTTTATTTTCTTATTGATCTTCTACCTAGTTGTTTTAGTATTAGAAGTGTGGTATTTAAGTGTTTATCTATCATTGTCAAACTGTCTATTTCTCCCTTTAATTTTTTCAATTTTTGTTTCATGAATTTGGTAATCTGTTGTTAAGTATATATACAGAGACTGTCAAAAATATACCCATTTTAAGAAAGGAAAAAAACTGTATTAACATTGCAACAATCAATATATACCAATAACAAAAGATGAATACAAGTCACATTGAGCACCTCTTGTAACTGCTGAAGTCAAATGTGACTTGAATATTGCATATTTA
>CAUYRH010165690.1:0-10839 GCA_963574655.1 Perodicticus potto | reverse complement strand
TCACAGCTCACAGCAACCTCCAATTCCTGGGCTCAAGTGAGTCTCTTGCCTCCGCCTCCCAAGTAGCTGGGACTACAGGCGCCCGCCACAACGCCCGGCCATTTTTTGGTTGCAGCCGTTGTTGTTGTTTGGCAGGCCTGGGCTAGATTCGAACCCGCCAGCTCAGGTGTATGTGGCTGGCGCCTTAGCCCGTTGAGCCACAGGCGCCAAGCCAGATTTTCTATTTTTAATAGAGACGGGGGTCTCACTCTTGCTCAGGCTGTTCTCCCTCTCCTGAGCTCAAGCAATCCACTCGCCTCAGCTTCCCAAAATGCTAGGATTACAGGTATAAGCCACCGTGCCTAGCCTAAGAAACTCAGTTTTACAGGATACAAAATTCTAGGTTGGCCATTATTTTGCTTGGGAAGACTAAGAATGGGGCCCCAGTTCCTTGTGACTTGTACTCTGATAGATTTTCTTTTGTAAATTACCTAATGCTTTTGCCTTATGATTCATATGAGTTCCTCTTTTGTGTTAACTTTGGCCAGTCTGATGACTTTATGTCATGGTGATTGCCTTCTGGTAATGACTCTCCTAGGAGTCCTTATGCTTCTGATATCTGGATGTACAGATTTCTAGGAAAGCCTGGGAATTTTTCCTCAAGTATTTCCTCAAATAGGTTTTCCAGCCCTTGTGTATTTTCTTCACCCTGGGATGCTCTTTATATAATCCCATATTTCTTGCAGGTTTCGCTCATTCCTCTTATTTCTTTGTTCTTTGTCTTTGATTTGCTTAATTCAAAGATACCTTCAAGTCTGAGATTCTTTCCTCTGGCTGCTTTAGCCTGTTCTTAAGGCTTTGCACTATGTTTTATATTTCCTTGAATGAATTTTTCATTTCCAGAAACTGTACTTGATTGATTTTTTTTTTTTTTAATAATTTGATTTATTTCTGAGGCAGGTGAATTGCCTGAGCTCAAGAGTTAGAGACCAGGCCAGGTGTGGTGGCTCACACCTGTAATCCCAGTACTGGGAAGCCAAGGTGGGCACATCGCCTCAGCTCACAAGTTCAAGACCAGCCTGAGCTAGAGCAAGACCCTGTCTCTAAACATAGCTGGGCGGGCTCCATGCCCGTAGCTCAGCGGTTAGGGCACGAGGCACATACACTGAAGGCGGTGGGTTCGAAACCAGCCTGGGCAGCTAAACAACAATGACAACTACAATATAACAATAGCTGGATGTTGTGGTGAGCACCTATAGTCCCAGCTACTTGGGAGGCTGAGGCAACAGAATCGCTTGAGCCCAAGAGTCTGAGGTTGCTGTGAGCTGTGATGCCATGGCACACTACCAATAGCGACAAAGTGAGACTCTTGTCTCAAAAAAAAAAAGAAAGAAGAAAGAAAGAGACTGCCTGAGCAAGAGTGAGACTCCTTTTCTTTTTTCTTTTTGGCTAGAGCTGGGTTTGAACCCGCCACCTCTGGCATATGGGGCTGGTGCCCTACCTACTCTGTTGAGCCATAGGTGCCGCCCCCAATTTTTTTTTGCAGTTCTTTTGGCCAGGCCCAGGTTCAAACCCGCCACCCCCAGGATATTGGGCCAGCGCCCTACTCCTTGAGCCGCAGGCGCTGCCCTGAGACTCCATTTCTAATAATAGCTAGGCGTTGTGGCAGGCACCTGTCCTGTAGTCTCAGCTACTTGGGAGACTGAGGCAAGAGGATCACTTGAGCCCAAGAGTTTGAGATTGCTGTGAGCTGTGATAGCACGACACCCTACCAAGGGTGAGAAAGTAAAACTTTGTCTCAAAAAAAGAAAATAAAGAATAAAGTCGCCCTGGATAGAGTGCTGTGGCATCAAGTGAGTCTTTTGCCCCCGCCTCCCAAGTAGCTGGGACTACAGGCGCCTGCCACAACACCCGGCCATTTTTTGGTTGTAGCCGTCCTTGTTTGGCGGGCCCAGGCTGGATTCGAACCCGCCAGCTCAGGTGTACATGGCTGGCGCCTTAGCCCGTTGAGCCACAGGCGCTGAGCCTACAATCCAGTTTTAAAATTCTTTAACAGTCATTTTAATATTCTTATTTTGGTTGGTTTCCATTGGTATGAGTTAGTTTTCTTTTGGGGGTGTCCTTTCACTCTGATTTTATATGTATCCTAAGATCTTTTGCTGACTTCTCATCTGGGGAAGCCTTTGCTTCAGGTTTTTGGATTGCTATAAAATAGCTTGGTTATTGAAGGCCCCTCTGAGATGCCATTTGAACAGAGACTTGAAGGAAATGAGCCATAAGAACATTTGGGGTCAAGTATTGTGTCAATCCAGGTATCAACAGAAAGCAGATGGCATTTGAAACAGGGTAATTCAAGAAGAGCTTAGGCAGGATGCAATGTCTCATGCCTGTAATTCTAGTACTTCAGGAGGCCAAGGCAGCAGGATTGCTTGAGTCCAGAAGACCATCCAGAGCAAAAGAGAGACCCCTCCTGTACAAAAAAGAGGGAAAAAAAATTGGCCAGGCGGGATGGCTCATGCCTGTAATCCTAGCAGTCTGCGAGTCTGAGGTGGGTGGTTTGCTTGAGCTCAGGAGTTTGAGGTCAGCTTGAGCAAGAGTGAGGCCCCAGCTACTGGGGATTCTGAGGCAAGAGGATCTCTGGAGTGCAAGAGTTTGAGGTTGCTGTGAGCTATGAGGCCACAGCACTCTACTCAGGATGACAAAGTGAGACTCTATCTCAAAAAAAAAAAAAAAAAGAGGGCTGGGTGTAGTGGTAAATGCCTATAAGTCCCAACTACTCAGGAGGATGAAGCAGGAGAATCATTTGAGTCTAGGATTTTTTTTTTTTTTTTTTTGAGACAGAGCCTCAAGCTGTCACCCTGGAGAGAATGCTATGGCATCACAGCTTACAGCAACCTCCAATTCCTGGGCTCAAGCGAATCTCTTGCCTCCACCTCCCAAGTAGCTGGGACTACAAGCGCCCGCCACAACACCCGGCCATTTTTTGGTTGCAGCTGTTTGTTGTTTGGCGGGCTGGGCTGGATTCGAACCCACCAGCTCAGGTGTATGTGACTGGCGCCTTAGCCCGTTGAGCCACAGGCGCCGAGCCGAGCCTAGGATTTTAAGGTTGCAGTGAGATATGATGATATATTGCACTCTAGCTTGGGCAACAGAGTAAGACTCTGTCCCAAAAAATTTTAAAGAAGTGTTTATTTTCAAAGAGGCTATGTATGAAGGTCTGGCTATTAGGGAATCACATGGGTTAGAGAATTAACCTGGGGTTTAGAGGCAGTATAGCTCTAAAAAGAGTTATTGTGGCACCTGGGGGAAAAAAGTCACAGATTTGGCCTCTTTGACGGAGCCATAGCTTTCAGTTAAAGTACGTAGCTAACTCAAGATGAGCCTTCCAGGAGCAAGCCTGACCTATTCAGCTCCTTCCCAATTGAGCTCCCTCTTGGCCACACCCAACCAGAAGCCAGAGGACATGGCATCCTGTTAGCAGAGGTCATACAGGTCAGCTTCCTGGGGCAGAGAGCAGCCTGGAGAAGACAGGAGTGTGGCTCTTGAGAAGCAAAAAAGGAGTATCTGGCATAAGCATTCCAGTTTGAAAGAACAACAAATCCAGAGCTCCTCACTACAAGCTTGCCTGCTGAGTTTGAGGAACATCTGAGATGCTGTGGACCCTTGCAGCTTACAGCTGTCTTTTATGTGCAGATGGATGAGTTGCAAGGATCAGTGAAGCAGCTGCAGGCCTTTATGGATGAAAGTACCCAGTGCTTCCAGAAGGTGTCAGCACAGCTTGGTAAGCTTTTCTCTTTGGCAATCAGAGCTTGGGTTTTCTTTATAGGATAGCATTTGGGACACCAATTGCCCTTCAAAAAATATGGTCCCAGGGAGTAAAACCTTTATCAAGTAGTGATTGTCCCAGAAAGTAAGACCTATGTCAGGTGATTTGTTTTTCTCCCCACAAAAAGTATTATGTTGTGGGTACTCAGAGTTGATGGAAAATTTCTAGATATTATTTCCGCAGAAGCACAGTAGACTAAGAACTAAATCCCCGTGACCTATTGTTTTGATAGATTTTTTTTTTTTTTGAGACAGTTTTACTATGTCGCCCTCGGTAGAGTGCTGTGGCGTCACAGCAACCTCACACTCTTGGGCTTGAGCAAGCTTGCCTCAGCCTCCCAAGTAGCTGGGACTACAGACACCCACCACAATGCCCACCTATTTTTTTGTTGCAGTTGTCACTATTGTTTAGCTGGCCTAGGCCGGATTTGAACCCACCAGCTTCGGTGTATGTGGCCAATGCCGTAACCACTGTGCTGCAGGGACTAAGCCATGTTTTGATAGATTCTTGACTGATACCCACCCATTGTACCCATTGCCTTTTCCCTCTTCATTTGTCAAGGATCCACTGAATGATACTGACAGTACTCCTCCATACCTTTTTCTTTCCTCCTCCCAGCTCTAATTATTTGCTATACACACCTTTATTTTTTTTTTAAGTAAAAAAGGAAATTTTTATTGCTTCATTTAAACAATTAAGTCTAAAGGGTTGTACAAATTCCAAATACAGTTACATCCAAAAATCACATAATACATGCAGCATTTAAGTTCTCTCTACTCACTCCCAGCAGGCCTTATTTCTTAAACAGAAGGATCTGTCATCCCTAGGACAGATGACAACCACATGTATGGTCATGTTTATGATACTTCTGCACTGTGATCACAAAGACAAAAGACTATCAGATATCTTCCTGTTACTTTTTACATAAAAAATCTAGGCATCTGTGTCATGAATCTACACCAAACCCCAATCACTATCATTTTTCAGATAAGATTATCCACACAGGATGTACTGTGGTTATACAGATACACAAAAAATGATAGCTGAGTCTGCTATACTTTCTTTCTCATTTTTTCAATTTCCTTGATTCTTCTATTCTGAATGATATTATCTTCATCTTTTCATTTTTTATTTGTTTGTTTTGAGACAGAGTGAAACTCTGTTGCTCTGGGTAGAGTGCTGTGGCATCATGGCTTACAGCAACCTTGAACTCCTGAGCTCAAGTGATCCTCTTGCCTCAGTTTTTCATTTTCAGTAGAGACAGGGGTCTCGTTCTTGCTCAGGCTGGTCTGGTACTCACAATGTTAAGTAATCTGCTGGCCTCAGCCTCCCAGAGTGCTAGAACGACAGGTGTAAGCCATAGTACCAGGTCTTGTCTTCATTCATTCCTGACTTGATTTTAATTCTCTTCTTTATGAGTTCAAAGTCCCAGAGTGCTAGGACGACAGGTGTAAGCCATAGCACCCAGGCCTTGTCTTCTTTCATTCCTGACTTGATTTTAATTCTCTTCTTTATGAGTTTCAAAGATGAACTTAATTGGCCTATTGCTATTTCATCTTTTATGTTTTATTCTGGTTGGCTATTTAATAGATGTGATGTCTTCTATTTACCTCTGAAAACAGAATCTAGCCATTGTTTATAATCTTGTGTTTTTTGTTGGAGATCTACTTCAGAGATTAGGTTTACGTGTATCCTTGCTATTTGGATCTGGTCTTCAAAATAATCCAACAACTAATTCCATATAAATTTTTTCCTGTAACAATACTCCTGTTTTAATGTATTGATCCTTGCTGTTAATACTGAATAGCAGAGTGGTGCCTATGGCTCAGTGAGTAGGGCCCAGCAGGCCCCATATACTGAGGGTGGTGGGTTCAAACCCAGCCCCCACCAAACTGCAACAAAAAATAGCCAGCGTTGTGGCAGGCGCCTGTAGTCCCAGCTGCTAGGGAGTCTGAGGCAAGAGACGTGCCTAAGCCCAAGAGCTGGAGGTTGCTGTGAGCTGTGACGCCACTGCACTCCATCGAAGGTCGACAAAGTGAGACCCTGTCTCCGAGTGCAACCACCTCCAGGCAGTGCTGGGGCCGGGGGTGCCGAAGGGAAATGAGTATGGGCCGCGCACGTGCGGTGGCCGCCATGAAGGAGCCTTGGCTGAGGCGAGAGGGTGAGGGGCCCGTGCGTCTTGGCCTCACTCCTGTCACCGCCTTATGGCCACTCCAGCAGGGCCTCGCTCAGCTCCTTGATCCAATCACAGGGGACAGAGGGAGAGGCCAGAGTACTGCGGCAGGTGGGCGACCACGGCTAGAGAGTGCTTGCAGGGAAGGGGGTGGCGACCAGTGGCCCTCTTTCTCTGTTCTCCCACACCATCCCGTTTTCTTATTCATCACATTGTAATTGTAGTAGTGGCTGACTTTATTATCATACAGCCATCTCCTTGAGGACAGAGACTCTTATTTGTCATTGTAATGCCCTTCAGTGTCTGACACACTATCCACACATTATGTTTTCAATAAATGTTATATGAATCCAATTGAAATTTAATTGTTGGCCCCTTTTCTCTGCAGGGAAGAGAAGCATGCAACAATTAGATCCCTCACCAGCTCGGAAACTACTCAAGCTTCACCTTCAGAACCTGTCTACTACACATGGATCTGGATCTGGTCAGTGACCCTACACAGCTTTTCTGCAACAGGTGCTCAGGAGAAGAATGGGAAGAGTGTCCTACCACATGGTGACAGCATGGAGATTTCTAACCTGTTATTTTGAGGATAACTGCCTGACTATAGAGCACTTTGACTTTTTTCTAAAAATGATAGAATTTATACGTCCAAAAGAACATTATATAGACCTTTTTTCCAGGAATGTACAAAATGCTTGAAATTTCTTTTCTGAAATGACCTTCAGAACTAGTGGCCCATTCTTTTATATATCCTTCATGGTCAGAAATCTTTATCCTTTGAAGGCATTTTTCAGGTTTTGAAACAACCAAAGGCATTTAGAACCAAGTCTAATGAAACATTTTTAGGAGCTGGGTTGATTTTGGTTGTACAAGAATGAAACTAATTTTCTAGTGTGGCTGTGCAGGTAATTTTAAATAGAGTTTTGAGCATTTTGTGAATCAGTGGGATTCATATATCAAATCATAAGATGTCCAATTTGAAGGAAATACCACTCATTCTTTGTGTTCTTTTGTATATAGTTTTTAATATTAAGTTTATCTCCTAAATCCTGGATTCATAGCAAGAAGGGGCAAAGTACTAATTGTTTAATTGTTCTTTGTATTTTTTTGTAATCTGCATTATAAAATTGCTCATTATTAAAAGCTTTCCCTTGTCTTTGTATATCTTTTGAGTATATTAAAAAATTATTATTTTTATTTATTTATTTATTTTGAGACAGTCTCAAGCTGTTTCCCTGGGTAGCGTGCTGTGGTGTCATAGCTCACAGCAACTTCAAACTCTTGGGTTAAGCAATTCTCTTTCCTCTGCCTTCCAAGTAACTGGGACTACAGGTGCTGGCCACAACACCTGGCTATTTTTTGGTTGTAGTTGTCATTGTTTGGCGGCCTGGGCTGGATTCAAACCCGCCAGCTCCAGTGTATGTGGCTGGCACCCTTGCTGCTTGAGCTACAGGCGCCGAACCTTTTTTTTTTTTTTGAGACAGAGTCTCAAGCTGTCACTCTGGGTAGCATGCCATGGCGTCACAGCTCATAGCAACCTCCAACAAGTATATTAAAAAATTAAAAGGACAGGGAAGGTTCAGCAGGAAATAGGATTCTTTCCCAAGCTGCTGAAATAAACAGTAATATGGAGATATGCCTCAGCATTAAATGCCAATAAAACACCAGCTTATTTATTGTTATATTTCTTATTCTCTGATCCCACTAATGGGACAACACCCATTTCATTTAAACACTTAGTCATGTAATCTTAAGTCTTAAAGCACTAGTTCTTGAAAATTGATAGGCCAGGCCCAGTGGCTCACATCTATATCCCTAGCACTTTGGGAGGCCTAGGTGGGGGGAATTGCTTGAGGCCAGGGGTTCTAGATTAGCTTGAGCAAGACCCTGACTCTATCCCAAAAAAACAAAAAATTGCACTCTAGCCCAGGTAACAGAACAAGGCCCAATCTCAAACAAGGAAAATGAGAATCGATATCCCCTTTCTTTGACCTCCATGCATTTTATTTATTTGTTTGTTTATTTTTTTGCTGACAGGGTCCAGTCTATCACCCTGGCTACAGAGAAGTGGCATCATTGTAGCTCACTGCAACCTCAAACTTGGGGTTCAGATGATGCTCCTGCCTCAGCCTCTCAATTAGCTGGGACTACAAACGTGCCACTACCCTGGCTAATTTTTTCTATTTCTACCAGAGACAGGGTCTAGTTCTGACTCAGGCTGGTCTCAAATTCCTGAGGTCAAGCAATTCTCTCACCTTGGCCTCCCACAGTGCTAGGATTACAGATGTGAGCCACCTACCTGAATTCCATGCATTCTTTCTTTATATATTTTCTGAGTTCCTGCTGTATGCCAGGCACAGTTCTAGGAACTGGAGAGATGGCAAAGACCAAAAATAGACATGGTTACTGGGCTTGTTGGCTCACACCTGTAATCTCAGCACTTTGGGTCACTGAGGTGGATCACTTGAGGCCAGAAATTCGAGATCAGCCTGGGCAACATAGACCTTGTTTCTAAAAAGAAAAAAAATAAAACAAGGGATTTCCCCTCATGATGCTCACAATCTATTGGGGATATAAGGAACAAGAGAAAACTATAGAATAGCTAATTTTAGCTGACTTTAAAAGGATGAATGAATGAAATGGGAGAAGTATTTCAGGCAAAAGGATCAGCAGTCTTCAAAGGCTTGAGGAGAGGGAGAGTAGAGTCTTCTGGGACACTAAAACAAAATAAAGCTGGAGTGCTGGGCACCAGTGGAAGAGAGGCCTGAGACGAGGATAATTGAGTCATTGGAAAGCTTTAAGAGGAGAGAGGCTGGGCGCAGTGGCTCACACCTATAATCCTAGCACTCTGGGAGGCTGAGGCAGGAGCATTGGCTGGAACTACAAACATGTGCTACTTACACCTGGCTAATTTTTTCTATTTCTAGTAGAGACAGAGTTGCTTGAGCTCACGAGAGAGATCAGTCTCAGCAAATGTGAGACCCCCGTCTCTAAAAATAGCTGGTTGTTGTGGTGGGTACCTGTAGTCCCAGCTACTCGGGAGACTTGAGCCCAAGAGTTTGAGGTTATTGTGAGCTATGATACCATGGCACTCTACCAAGGGTGACAAATAAGACTTGTCTCAAAAAAAAAAAAAGACAGGATTAGAATTTTAAAATTTTATTTGTAGGGCTGGGCAAGGTGGTTCACGCCTGTAATCTTAGCACTCTGGGAGGCCGAGGCAGGTGGATTGCCTGAGCTCATGAGTTCTAGACCAGCCTGAGCCAGAGCAAGACCTCGTGTCTCAAAAAGAAAAAATAGCTGGGCATTGTGGCAGGCGCCTGTAGTCCCAACTACGTGGGAGACTGAGGCAAGAGAATTGCTTAAGCCCAAGAGTTTAAGGTTGCTTTAGCTGTGATGCAGGGCACTGTACCGAGGGCAACAATATAAGACTATCTCCCCCCCGCCCCCCCAAAAGGAATGTTATCTGTAAAAGATTTCTTTAGTTGCTATGTGGGGAACAGATAGAAGCAAGTGTGGATGTGAGAGACGGGTTAGGCGCCACAGGAGTCTAAGTGAGAAACGACAGCTTGTGCTAGATGCTGGCAGTGGATGAGAGGGTGGGACTGTATGTTGCTTATGGTGTCTGGAACACAGGCATATAATCTATGTGTTAAAAACCTAACTCTTGGGCACTCCCCATAGCTCAGTGGGTAGGGTACTGGCCACATACACCAAGACTGGGACTGGAGAATCACTTAAACCCCAGAGTTGGAGGTTGCTGTGAGCTGTGACGCTATGGCACTCTACCCAGGGCAACAGATTGAGACTCTTCTCAAAAAAAAACCCAAAAAACCAAACTCTATACCTGATTTTCAGGTATATAAAAAAACTCTGCCACTTACTTTAGTTAACTTGGACTGAGAAAAGTTATTTAACCCGTTATCTGTAAGGTTGGGAAAATGATAGAAACTGTATCACAGGGATACTCTTAAGGATTAAATAAGTTTGGAACAGTGGTATCAATATGCTGCAGAGGGTGAAGCTTGCACAAGTGGGTGGATGATATAGCAGTTAATGAGATAGGAAAGCTAGTACTTCTATTTGGGATACCAAATGGAGAAGTCAACACTAGATTCTCAGATAATACAGGTAGAGAACTATAGAAAGATCCAGAAGAGAGTTAAAATTTGAAAGTTACTGGCTGGTCTAAGTGCAGTGGTGTTTACCATTAATTGATCACAACCAGGTAGATTCCTTTGTTCCTTCTCCCACTGCTTCACTTGACTAGCCTTTAAAAAAATAAAATCGAGAGTTACTGATATCTAGTTACTGAAGACTTGAAAATGAATGATACTGTCCAGGGTAGAGCAAGAAGGGAAACTTCAGACACCCTTACAGAAACCCAACATGTAAGACTCAGAGGAATGGTGTTAATTGCCTACTCAGAAAGCATAGTAGTATAAGGGAAAGAGTATAGAGCTTGTAGTTAATCTTCCTTTCTTATGCTCAATTTTCTCATCTGTAAAAACAGGATAGATCATTCTCTAAAGGTAATTATACTTCCCCCATTTGATTATAAGGATTTGTTCAAATTCAATAAAAAGTTTTGTGTCTTCAACATCTAAACATGATAGAACATAGAAATATAATCATTCAGCTCTGAGCATTTTACATGGATATTATCATTTAGTCTACCACAACCTGTAACTATTTTTTTTTTCTTTTGAGACAGACCCTCAAGCTGTCGTCCTGGGTAGAGTGCTATGGCATCACATCTCATAGCAACCTCAAACTCTTGGGCTTAAGTGATTCTCTTGCCTCAGCCTCCCAAATAGATGGGACTACAGGCGCCCGCCACAACACCCAGCTAATTTTT